>VSMD01071272.1:0-20427 GCA_008750895.1 Mirza zaza | reverse complement strand
AGCGTGCACCCACAGTCTAAGCTGCTGGAACTCTTAGCGGAGTTTCAGCGAAGGCTGGGACCCGCCAGGAAACTCCGCCGCGGGACGGGAGCTACAGCGTGCACCCACAGTCTAAGCTGCTGGAACTCTCAGCGGAGTTTCAGCGGACGCTGGGATCCGCCAGGAAACTCCGCCGCGGGACGGGAGCTACAGCGTGCACCCACAGTCTAGGCTGCTGGAACTCTTAGCGGAGTATCAGTGGGGACTGGGACCCGCCGCCGAGTTCTGCCACCGGACGAAAGCTGCCTGCGCGTCCCGCAGCGGCGGAGCTTGGGTCACTGGGGATCCCAGGAGGTTCCCGGAGGATGGCTCTCCCTCCCCTCTTCCGCTCCCTCCCTAGCAGCGCTTGGGCCGCCGCCCGAGTCCACCGGGTTACTCAGTCAAATGAGCAATCTGTCTCACTTTTCTGTCCCTTCACAAGTGAGGCGTAAGCCTCTAGTGTTTATAGTTCTCCCAGCAATGGCGACCTTACACGGTGCCTTAGAGATTTCAAATTACTTTCCGCTCCTGCCTCCTCTCCAGCCTGCCTGCCCGTCCGTGTTACCTCTTCACGCTGTCTTCAGGCCCTTCTCTGCTCGCGTGGGCGGGAGGTCGGTGAGGGAGAAGCTGTTCTCCTGTAGGAAGGAGCGCACAGCCGTATGGCTGGCCGCTAAACGCGGCCAGCTTACACTCCAATCCGCGCAGTACCACTCGGATTCTCGGAACTTCACAGTAAATCCACTGAGTCACTTTCCTCCTTTTCCCGGCGCTGCTGCCCCTCGAAGCTTCCCTGTAGTTCCGTGAAGATGATCCTGTAGGAGAACTACCCGCTCGAGTGATTCAGGCCGCCTTCTTCACCTCCCACTCCAAGAGCAAAGAGCGAGGAGGTCATCCCTAGTCCGCCATTTTTGACAATCTCACATACATTTTTTAAATAAATCACTGTCTATTCAGAGATTTGACTACATTAGAATCTAAAATAAATATATCAGATAGAATGCTCGCATATTAAACATTCAAAATGAGTTTTATATTAAAATGTTAACATTGCACATTATCTCTGATAAAGTTCATGAGTCTTCCATATTACTATTTTCCCCAAAGATATTGATAAATGAAAAGGCTCTCTAGTGCTTCTTTTTGTTAAAAGGTTGAGAATATCATTGGGATTTCTTCAGAATATAAAGAGCATTAATCGGTTAGCCATCTGATACTGTATTATGAATGTCATTATCTCAGAGAGATGAATCTATTCCAAGAGTCTGTTAAAAATGAATCTAGTTCAGAAGAACATGGATCATAACAAAAGATACTTTTCACTACGTTGGAAAAGAGTGAGAAAAGATTTGATGTTTGTAGAAAATTAGTTATAAGGAAAATGGATCATTTAAGATATTAAGAACAGAACAAAGAAAATTTTATTATTTGAAATTCAAACATAGACTTCAGAACAGATAGGTGATAATGAGAAGTAGTAATTATAAGCAAAATAAAAATAAATAAATAATTATTTAAGCCATATTTGGATCTGGAGCTTGTCAAAAGTACAAAATCAGGAATTGTGGAAAAAATAATTGTTAACATCTATCAATAACATATCCTTTTTTATTTTTATTTATTCTATTTTACTTTATTTTATTTTATTTTATTTTATTTTATTTTATTTTATTTTATTTTATTTTATTTTTGAGACAGAGTCTCACTTTGTTGCCCAGGCTAGAGTGAGTGCTGTGGCATTAGCCTAGCTCACAGCAACCTCAATCTCCTGGGCTCAAGCGATCCTACTGCCTCAGCCTCCTGAGTACCTGGGACTACAGGCATGCGCCACCATGCCCGGCTAATTTTTTGTATATATATTTTTAGTTGGCCAATTAATTTCGTTCTATTTTTAGTAGACATGGGGTCTCACTCAGGCTGGTTTTGAACTCCTGACCTTGAGCAATCCGCCCTCCTCAGCCTCCCAGAGTGCTAGGATTACAGGCATGAGCCACCATGCCTGACTAACATATCCTTTTTTAAAACACTGAAAATTTATCTTAGAAAAAACTTTAATTGTAAATTATGAATTTTGATTTTAGCTGGGTTTTTGAAAGATATAAAAACAAATATTTGTTTGAGAGCAGAACTTGTCTAAGAGACTTAAAACTAGATTTTGTATTGTATTGTACTGTGATTATAACCAACTGAAGCTCATGAAATGTCTTTAATTTTTAATACATAACCCAAGACACCAGACTTGTAGAGGACAAAACTAGAAGCTCCTTCTTGATCAATGAACAATGGGGACTACACCCCTGACTTTAGCTTCTGAAGCAAAAGTATAATAGCTTTAATGTTCCCATTTTTACAATTCTATGAAGGATCTGCAGTTTCTTTGAAGTGGTAGTCTAAAATTATTTCTTTTGAGGAATGCTTACCTTCTGAACCACTTTTATGTGGATCAAGGCCTATGAAGGAAGGGTCAAGAAAGCTCTTATCTGTAACTTATTTGTGCTGCTAAACTATAACTAGAAAAAAAGATAAAAGTATGATTCTTATGCGAATATAAAATTAATGTGTGTCAAAAATTTAATTTTCCACATTATTTAATGTGGGAACTAGTAAGATGTTGAAACCAGTTCAAAGAAGAAGTCAAAGAACATTATATATAAAATATACATACGTATATATACATATATATAGTGTGTGTATATAAACACACACACATATATATATACACACATACACACAGAGATTCTGAAACAAATTTGCTAACAGATGAAAAATTGTTTCCTAGCTTAAAGGGAAATAAAATGAACAGTTGGGGTTATATTTTCTACATAGCAGAAATCTATTTTATCTCCACTAGAAAAAAACTCATTTTCCTTGCTATGGAAAAGAATTATTTGCATTTCTGTCTATTTTCTACAATTTAACTTCTACCCCTACAGAGTTTTAAAATAGCCTAGTCAATATAAAGACAATTAAAAGTGAAAACACACATAAAATCAGATAAGCCTTCAAGGACCACTAGACAATGTATTGAAATACAGTGAAAGAAAACCCAGTAATCTTATGTGTCCATTTTCATGTCTTGGAAATTTTCCTAAGAGCTTCTAGTTGTATCTAAGGTTGATTTTTTTTTTAATCTAAAAATTCTAGTTTTGCTGCCTTCATGTTTCCTCAAATCCATTTATCAAATAATTGTGACATTATTCTAGAGTTTCCTTTCAAAGAAATTTCAATGCACAAAATCAAGAAATCAGTTCTCTAGAAGTTGGTTTACAAGTTTACTTTTCCCTCAGAATAAACTCTCACAAAACAAGTAAAAACAACAACTCATACTTTGTTTTAGGCTTAAATGACAATTTATTTTCAAGAAAGATATACTTCTAAAAAATTATAACACTTTTAGTAATAATCTTACATGGAGCCACAAATCCTCAAATAAAGAACTAGAATTAAAAATTACAAATTTTAGCAATCTCCACTTTCAGCACTTCAGTGGACCCAAAATTGACTGGATAAGCCAAAAGGGCACAGGCACATCATAATACCCCAAACCGTGGTTGGAATTCATGAAAAATAAAAGCATATATTTCAGACACTAAACATTTATTGATTGCATACATTGGCACAAGTTGCCTCTTGATAAATATTTCGGGAAATAAAGACATGAAAACTCTGGGAGGGCTTGAAGATGTAGAAGAGAACATCCTTAACTCCTGAGGCCTCATAACTAATAGTGTTTTTGAGGAAGTGGCAGGAGGTTATTTCAGCCATAGGTCTCTTGAATTGGAAGCCTGAAGAATTTTTAGAGATAAAAAATAGGCATGTACCATTAAAAAACCGGCATGTTCCATCACAAATGGAAAATTAAGATAAGGGAATGGGGTGAGGACCAAGCAAGTGGTTCAGCTGTATAAATAGAAAGTGGAGACAGAAGCAAAAAAAAAAAAAAAAAAAAAAAAATTAGTGAACGTAATTTCAAGAAAAAGGCAAATAATAAAGAGACAAGTTACCACGTCAGAACAAAGTCCGTAGTTCAAACCAGTCTACGTTGAAACGTTTTATAACCTCTATAACTTATGAGCATTCTGTACTCTTAATTTCACAATGTCATGCATTATCCTAGTCTATTTAGCTGTAGTGATTCACAATAAAATTCTTTACTTAGAAATTAATAGGTTGGATATTTCTCTTCAATTGCCTAGAAATATGATGTGGGATCAGGTAGAGCAATATTGAGAGAAAAAGAGAGAAATGAAAAGGAGTAGAAGGAAGGAAGAAAGAGAAGAAGGAAAAGAAGAAAAGGAAGAAGAAATAGAAGAGGAGCAGGGAAAAGGAGGAGGGGAGAGAGTAGAAGAGAGTGCCAGACTGGGCTTGAAACAAAAGCTGGAATTTAAGAACAGAAAAGCCACAACAGGTCTTTTGGTATGGCACAGATAACATATGTGCATTATACCAAATATCTCAACCTCAGGCAACTCTGAAGAGGGGGGAATGGAGGAAAAATGTCTAAACTAGAGGAGCCTTTGGATCATGGGTTCAGGTTATAAGCATCATAAAAATGTTCACAATATTACAAAACTGTGCTGCTGACAAGTTTATGATTTCAAATCCCAGTTGAATAAATTCCATGTTTTATCTTTTTCTTCTATTCTGTCCTAACTTCTGTGAAGGTGGTTTCAAATCTTTTCAAAGCACCTTTAAACCACTTTCCTCACTTCTAGCACCTCACAGCAGATAAACTCAGAGAAAATTTCACTAGGAAATAACTCTGAATTATGAAATAGCTCAACTACAACCACCTCACCACAACTAGATGCTAAAATATCTAACCTCTTTGGCATTTATTAGTTCCAAGAGAATTGGTGGAAATTAGATTTGTAGAAAGCAATTTGGTTGGACACAAATGATCAAAACAATAAATTGTTCAAAATAGAATACTCACAATATGTGGGCATTCATGTATTATTAATAGTACATTTTTTTCTTTTTTTATTTCAAAATAATAAGGGGGTACAAATGTTAAGGTTACATACATTACTATTGCCTTCCTTCCCCCCTCGAGTCAGAGAATAGTACCTTTAATCAAAAGAGGATATTTCTGTATTTTAGTTTGTCATAAGCTTTTAAGTTATTTTCTAATATATTCCAAAGTATAATTTAAAAATATAAATGTATATTTATTCAATTATAACTGTTTTATAACAATATTTTCATGACATTTTAAGTATCAATACCACTTTCATCTCTAAGTCATTTTTCTAAAACAAGTTTATTTGAAATGAATGTTCAAAACATTAAAACATGTTTAAACAAATTTTAAGCAACCTAGAGTAATACAAATTCTGTTTTATGACAATATTTTCATGACATTTTAAATACTACTTTCATCTCTAAGTGATTTTTCCAAAACAAATTTATTCAAATGAATGTTCTAATTATTAAACTTATTTAAATAAATTTTAAGCAACCTATAGAAATACAAAATGTAAAAATACTAATAATTTCCTGTGTTAATATTTATTAGTATTTTGATTACATGTAATCATATGAGGCTCATGGTTCTCATTTAGCCATGGTTATACTGTTAAGAATTATATTAAAATATTTCTACAGTTTTTCAATTAACATGATTTGCTTCTATGTGATATAAATATTATTTATAGTTTAAGTAAGAATTAAATTTCTATCTTTAAGAAAATGTGACTAAAATTTAAAAAAATAGGAAAAAAGTCAAAACATACTAGATTCATAAACAGGATATTTCTAAGTTAAAAGACTTTGGAATGAACTAAGATTTTTGTGTTTGGAAATTTAATGAATATTAACTTATAAACCTAGAGGATAACATCTGAATATTATTTTCTACACTGAAAAATTACACTTAATGGCATTAAACACAAAATAAACCTTGCATTTACATCCCTCCCATACCTCTTTTTCCCTAAAAACACATCGTGGGAAATGTTAAACTTCCTTTCAGTAGAAATAACTGATCTCTACTCAGTGAATTCAGAATGATTGATGGCTTTTTTTCCCCTGGCTATTAATAGGCCGTAAGAACAATCCCTGCTATTTTATGAGGAACCACTGACACTTCAAAAGAAAAAGTACTAGAAATACTTTTTTAAAAATTGTAAAATATACATACCATAAAATGTATCATTTTAACCATTTTAAGTATTTAATTCAGTCACATTAAATGCATTGACATTGTTGGGCAACCATCACCATCATCCATCTCCAGAACTATTCTATTATCCCAAACTGAAACTCTGTAGCCATTCAACAAAAATCCTCATTCTCTCCTACTCAGGAACCAATATTGTACTTTCTTTTTTAATTTGACTATTCTTAGTACCTCATGCAAATGGAATCATACAATATTTGTCATTTTATATCTGGCATACATTATTTAGCATAACGTTTATGAAGTTCACCCATGTTGTAATATATGTCATAATTTCATTTCTTTTTAAGGATAAATAATATCCCACTGTAAGTATACACCACATTTTGTTTGTTTATTAACTCACTGATGGATGTTAAAATTGTTCACATTTTTTGTCTATTGTAAAAAGTGCTGCTATGAACATTGGTGTACAGATATCTGTGAAGCAAGGGTGAATAAATACATCATGAATCCATATGGAAAATAATTTATCTTACACTTCACAAATAAATTATAATGATATCCATGGTACGTGGATACAAATTTAGCAAGCTGTTATTATACCACAGAAATTCCCAGCATATGAAATAATGCCACATACTTTTTTTGTTCAGCAACAGTGTAAGACAGAAAGGAAAGGTATGATTATCACTGTATCATACAAAGTAGAATTTAGGCTTGGAGACAAAAAGTAATCTACATAACTCTAAAGTGGTGAATGAAAAACTTGAACCTAAATTGTTTGATTTCTCTTTGTCAGCACATTTTCTAGCAGCCTTCGTTAATTGGCTTTGCCTGTTTCAATTTTCAGACTCAAAAGTTTAATCAAAACTTTTCTGGCAATTCTCATCTAAGAGGAATAGGATATATCCCAGGTCTGTCATCGTTTATTACATAATCCTCTTGGTCTTCCTGGGCACTTAATAAATTATGGAATTATAATTATTGGTTGTGGGTAGTTTAAAATTAAGTTACGGTTGCCTCCATCTACTCAAAGTTAAGCACTATAAATCCCTCAAGTCTCTGCTCAATTTTAGCTAAAAGCCAGCTCTCAGGTTTGACCAGAATTTACCTTACATGTAGCTGAACTAATGGATTAAATTTGGCTTGGGAAAAGGGTGAATGAGGATGGGGCAAGAGATGATTAGACTAAACCTAATAACTAATAAAAACATCATTAAACAACATTGATTTATCATATTCATTTTATTCACTTCTCAACATAACTAAGAATAAATATGCCTTAACATAAAATGATCTATTTTTTTATTTCCAATATTTCAAGGCTGAAATCAATCATCTACCTTATAAAGGCCAAACTTAGGGCCTACTTTATATTCTTATTTGATTGGTTGCCACTTGGTTTCTGAACCATTCTCTGCTTTGATTCCCCTTCTTTCTTTCTTGTGACTCATTCTCAGGAACAATTGCTGCCTCTTCTTCCTCTCACAGACTAGAACTTGTTGCTAGTCTTCAGGTTATCTTTGTTAGTTTTCTCATCTCTCTTTTGATTATCCATCTGACCTAATCCCATAGTTTTAATCAAGATCTTCAAACTGAAATTCATAAAGTCTTTTTTGAGATCTAAAACTGTAGTTATTCATTCACTCATTCATTCACAATATATACTCATATAAAAACTATCCACAAACCATTCTCTTCAACTTCATCTCATTAGTATTTCCAATTTGATTTCTATCAGAAACATATGTTAAATGTGTTCCATTATGATTTCCTTCTCTATACTTCCAGTCTATTCCCGTCTCAGTTTTCCTCATCTCTATTACTGATATCCTTACAAGTCACTCAACCTAAAATCCTAAATTGTTCTCTTTTCTTCTCACCCTAAATGGGATCAATGTTGATATAGTTTGAGTCTCCATTCTAGGGAATTTCCTTCATGACTGCTCTCACTAGTTAAAAGAAAAAAGAAGCAAAGTAATGTATGTGCTTTATACAAAAGATTTATTACCATAAACAAATATTAAAATTAATTTGAATCACTAAGGCACTAACAAGTAGAATCATGAGGTGTTACTAAGAATGTGTAAAATTTGAGTCCAAAATTCACATTTAAATAATTAGTGTTGACTACAAGTTCAATTAGACATTTCAAATATACTAGGTCTTAGAGCCTTTGTTTGTAAGTTCATATAGAATGTATTAGGATAACTTATTACAAACTTAATGAACAAAAAAGCTTCACGAATGCAATGTGCTTGAACTTCTGGAAATAATCCTTAAGTGATTCTTTCAGAGGTCCCATTATATTGTTTTAAAATGACACTGTAGAGTGAATAAATGCAAACAATAAGATTTTACAAGAGTAAAAGCATTTCTAAAACCATATAACTGCCAAAGAATGGATTTTAAAGCATCTTAAGTGGTTTGATTAATGAATAATTTAAAAAGTCATTGTAGCTAACTACTTCGTGTTATATGACCTTTACCCCTTGGGCAACTGATAAAGAGAGAAGTTCAACTTTAAATAATGTAGGTTGAATTACAAACTCACATGCTTATCCCAAAGCCATCCATTTTATGACCTGATTGATTATCTATATTTTTCTCTCCTTACATTTCTTTATGTCTTTTCATATAGAATGAATTATATGATGACTATGAAAAATTAAGAAAAGAGTAACAGAGAAGAAATATTTAATAACCCACACATGCCTGTATCAAAAGCAACTGGGCCTTTGAAGCCATGTGTATAATTTCTCCACATGTCAAACACTTCTTTGTGCCTTTGCTCAGCTATTCTCTGTATAGAATTTTCTTTACATTTTTATGTATAAATTTTACTCATCTTTCAAAACCTGATAGGTCACCTACCCAGATTCTCTGACTCATAACTAAGAATTCATCACTTCCATATGTGCTCTTCCATAACACTGAGTCTATAACACTATAGCATGTATAATATCAATATTAATTACAATTGTTTACATACACTGATATAAACCCAATATATTCCCTAATGTACCCTACCTCAGCCAATAAAGGAATAGCTCTTTGAGGTCAGAGGCCATATTCATCAGTTTTGTATTTCCTTGGAAACAGCAAAATGCCTTAAACAAAACCATTGCATAAAAATGTTGACTTAATTGACTCTAGTGTTCCACAAAATTAAATTACTACACAGAGAAAATGGCCTCAAAGTCTATAACTTACATGATCAGAACTCAGTGATAACTGTACTTTGATATTAGCCCTTACAAGTATTCTTTTGTTCCATTTATAAAAGTTAAGTATGTTATGTCATATTTTCTATTTATTTTATAAAACTATCTGTATATAGAATTTCTTATTTATTATGACCACTATATTAGTTGCAAGAACAGAGAAAATGAATGTATAAAAACTACCTGTGCAGAAACAAATGAAAACTTTCTTATACTCTTCCTGGATATTAAACACATTGAGAGTTATCCTGTAGTGATCTCTCTCTAGCTGGAGATTGACCTAAGTAGAAATAACTTTAGCTTAATTCAAGTCCTTTTTGATCCATTTGCTTTCAAAATACATGGTGATCCTGTGGAATAAGTAGTGACCATGCTACTCATTTCAATGATTTTTTTTCTTTTTTTTAATCCTGGTAGGGCTATCTACTGTTCACCTTATTTTTATTAGAAATCACCACCAATGGGCTACACTTTCTTTTACAGATCTAAAGGTTGGAAATATGGATATTTATTGCAGTTAAGGAACTAAGAATTTTAAAGAGGCAATTTGCCAAAGCTGGCTGAAAAATGACCTCATTCTCCTTCAAGTTTATTGTCAAAACAGTGCTGTGCTGACACTCCGAGATACATGATGTGGTTTGTGTCTTTATGCATGAATTTCATAGCTATAGCCCTCAAAAAGGAATTGTGCTTGAATAGCTGACTTCATTTTTTACTAAAGACTATCTCTTTTATAATTCATCAAGTAGGAAAAGACTTTTAAAGAGTCTCAAATAATTATAATTTAGAATACTAATACATAGACTTTCTTCCTGTGGTCATGGTGGGAGGGTTTTGTGAGCTTGCAACCTGTGCAATTGCAAGATTGCAAGGGCCACGTGCTTAAAAGGACCTCCTGGGTGGTTTTGTGATCTGCTGTCACTGTCTTGAAATTCTTATTTGAACAAGGTATTTCTATGGTTTAATTTTATACTGCCTGTGGTTTCATGGTTTAGAATAAGTCAAAAGGTTTGGGCTCCTAAAAGTGACAGGTACAAACCATTTATGTAAAGTTAATATACAGTCAACTTCTTGAATTAGCCATTGATAGACTATAATCCAGAAAATTGTATTGCAATTTAGTATATTGTATTGCAATATTACAATTTATATTGCAATATTAGCAGTGGAATCCCATTCCCTTTTATTTATTTGTCTCCTAGTGAAATGTTATACAGAAGCCTAACCTTTGAAACCACAAAAAGTGGAGTTGAACTGGTTCAAGTGTGGACTGAGCATGAGGGAACATTCACTGTCCTCTAAGTGTAGGGATGTGAAAGGTGGTTGCGGATAGTGAGGCAACAATGAAGAGTCCTAATATGAGAAAAAAAAATGCAGTTTGAAAATCACAATGGCAGCCAAAGGTATAAGGATAATTGCAGGTAAGGGAAAGCCTATTAATATTTAGAATCAAAACACTTTATCTAAATGACTGTGCTTAACAAACATACTGTCCTTCGGTGCTTGATATAAGAAGACAAATGAAGCACAGCAGACTTTTCAGAGGCTTACAATATAGTGAGTACTAGAACTTTAAATCTCAGGTAACCTTTATCTTTGCATCTGAATATAGAAGATTATAAAGTTTACAATTATGTCATATACAGACTCTAAACCAATATGATGGTATTAACAATTTTCAATTTATTGAGGAAATATGAGACATACCTTAATATCAGCTCTTGGGCTATTGCTATGACCTCATGCACAGGTGTGTAAAATATTTTGATTAGAACTTGGTGTATAATACAGACCCATATCATTTTATTGGGATTAGAAATAGCTCGGACACAATGCCATTAACAGGAGCTCAACAGACTATTCCATCATGAACGGTCTTAGAATATTGGTAAACACCTCTCCGAATCCAAATTGAGCTGTAGACTCACTATCTCATTACATGAGTGCAAGGCATGAATTTTATTTGCTGAGGCCATGTCAAGCACTATTAAACTGACAAGGGTATAGAGAAGAAACAATGCAGACCTTTTGGAAACTCTCATTATTGCTTCCAATCAGGAGACTAGAGGTGTGTTGTTTCAATAGAGAGAGATGGAGAAATGTTTTAATGCTGTCAGCAATCAATATTCCAAATGCACATTTTTTTAGGAAAACACAATACAGTGATCCTTTTTTAATATGCCTATCAGCTTGGTTATCAAAGTCATATTTCAACATTGCCTGAGCTCATTAAATTTGTACTTGAATATAAATGTTTGAATATGCATTTTTATGTGGAGGAAAACATCTTCAAATGAATCTAAAGTGGATTTGAGGACACATTTCACAGTTAATGATTTATCAACTAGAGGTATGACATTTTGATGATACCTCAAACCTGTATCGCAGGAGACCCACTGCCCTTTTAAAGTAGTGGTGTGTCCTATTGCCTCAGTCACACCTGAGCCTACTAGTGGGGTTTCTTGAGTGATAGAAATGATAACAATTACATCAGTTTCCCTGAAATCCAACTTCAGGAACTTTAATGGCCCTGGCATTTTATGACTGTGGGATCAATTACTGACCAACCGAGTGTTGCCTTCCACAGAAAAAACTGTGCCTGATAGAAGCATTTAAAAAAATACTATTTGACATCCAACAAGGTAAAGTTCTCATCTTGCTCTGATAATTATTGGACCTCATTTTATCCTTTGACACTAAGCTACCTGTTTATTCCACTGTTATATCAGCAATATAGTTCAATGTTTGATATTTTTATTTATGTTTTAAAATAAATATTTGGAATTAAAAGGTATCTGGCTGACTAAATGTGGTTGGGATGAAACAGAAGCAGAGGCCTGAATATCAGAAAGGTAAACCAGAAGGATAGCTAATTTCCAGACAGTCAAAGCCAGAGTGAAGGCGGCCAGGAGGCAAAGTTTGGTATCAAGGTGTGTTTTTGCTTAAGTGGAGTTGATTTCAATGTCACTTCCCTATTGCAATAGTCTTGCATGAAGTCTTCCTTGTCTAATTGCATCCAGTAAAATTTTTCATAGGTAATTTACAGACTAGTTTGCTGCTTTCCATCTTAAAAAGCAGGCCAATCTTAGGTATATTGCCATGGGGAAGTGCTGGAAAAAGAGTGGTAGGTTATTGCTGGTGATGGTGAGATATACCCACCTGTTAGCTTTGCTCACTGTGCATGCACCTCACATATCACTAACAGAGACCTTGGCAGGAACTTGAATACAAGTGAAACTTTGCTGCAATCTCTCTGGCTTATTTTAATGCAACAGCTTGTAATATAACCCATTAAAAAGTGAAAAATCTAGGGCAAATGCTGGAGGAAAGGTGTAAATTAGAATTGCCCCAAGAAAACTACCTGAAGTAGAAAAGAAACCTTGGGGATGTGTAATTGTCCCTTATCTCCCAATTCTTGTAGAGAGTGGGCCACTGGCATGGAACTCAATTATTGTTTAGTACATGCTAGAAAAGACCATTATACATAAGCAACAATATTGTAGTAAATCAGTTGCTGTGAGTCCTCCAAATTTAGTGCATTTTCTGTGTTGGAGTACAAGGTGATTAATGACAGAGTGTGGGGACCAGAGGGCTACTTTTGAGATATATTATTTTTTTCCTCAAACATCATAACAGAAACACATTTTTATTTTGCTTTAGCAGTTTCTATCTCTGTGTCCATTTTGAGAAAGAAGAGAAGAGAGAGAATGCAGGTATCATATTTATAGTCCTTTCTCAATTTCCATTGGAAAACATTGTTTACAAGTCAAAAGCATAAAAAATACAAAATGAAAGTGAGTGAAAAAGGCTTTATATTATAGAATAAGTATGGTCGATCTATGCAAAAATAATTTGAGGCATCTTTATAAAATGCATAGTTATTACTTCACAGACAAAAGAAAAGCAGTTTGAATGTTTTCACTTTCTCCTATTACTCCCAATCTGTTGTTGTATAGAATTCATGAATCATTATTAAGTATGTAAAAGCTCTTACTTCTTTAAGTTACTTTGTGTCAAGTTTCTCCTTGATTATTAACAAATTTAACAAAGCCTTGTTATATGTAATTGGAGAACATTTAGGAGCTGTAATTTTATTTCCTAGGCATTTGCAAATATGTATGAAACTACAGGAATTTGATTTAGTAGAATTTTGTAAGCAATTTTCACTTACCCTGTTCCTGGAATGCAACTCTAGGGTATTCCGGGCTGTTCCTGCTAGGCAGGACAGTAGTTTCAAAAATTACCAGAAATCTCTGAGCATGAGTCAGTTTTACATGCCTGTGTATGTATGGGGAAAGGAGAGAGGGCTGGAGATATATAGTTTGCTTTGTTTGTGTGTGTGTGTGTTTTAATAATAGAAGCTATTTAGGATAATCAAAGCTATTTGTCACACTCTTTTATTTTATTTTTTCTATTTTTTTTAAATTTCAGGATATTACAAGGGCACATATGTTTAGGTTACACATATTGCCTTTGTCCCACCTGAGTCAGAGCTTCAAGTTCTAATTTTTTTTCCTTTTCTTTCCTTCTTTCTTACCTTCCCTTTTTTTCTTTTTCTTTTTTCTTTTCTTTTCTTCTCTTTTCTTTTTTCTTTTCCTTCTTTTCTTTTCTTTTCTCCTTTCCTTTCCTTTCCTTTCCTTTCCTTTCCTTTCCTTTCCTTTCCTTTCCTTTTTCCTTTCCTTTCCTTTCCTTTCCTTTCCTTTCCTTTCCTTTCCTTTCCTTTCCTTTCCTTTCCTTTCCTTTCCTTTCCTTTCCTTTCCACCTTAATCTTGAACTGTGAAGCGTGTTAGCTTGCTACTGGGTTTGAATCCTGCATCAACCACTTATTAGCTGCATGACTTTGGACAAGTTAAAAAGTTGCTTAACAACAGAAACTCTAATTTATTGCAAGTGGAAATGAAAATGGTACAGCCACTTTACAAGACAGTTGGGCAGTTTCTTACAAAACTAAACACGCATTTGCAAGATAATTCAGCATTCATGCTCTTTGTAGTTTTCCCAAATAAATTGAAACTTTATGTCCACACAAAAATCTGGCACAGTTGTTTATAGCAGATTTGTTATAATTGCCAAAAGTTGGAAGCAATCAAGATGCTGTTCAGTGAGTGAATACATAAATAAAATTCTTGTACATCTAGAGAATAGGATATTATTTAATGCTAAAAAATGAGCTATAAAACCATGAAAAGACATGGAAAAAACTTAAATGCATATTACTAAGTAAAAGCAACCAATCTGAAAAGGCTACATTGTGTACGATCCCAACTATATGACATGCTGTGAAAGGGTGACTATGGAAGCAATGAAAATATTAATGGTTGCCAGGGGTATGGAGGAAAGAGGGATTGAAAAAGCAGAGCACAGAGGATTTTTAGGGCAGTGATACTATTCTGTATGATACTACAGTGTGGACATATGCTATTACACATTTGTCCAAACACATGGAATGTATAACAAGAGTGAACCCTAATGCTAACTGTGAACATTGGGTGATCATAATAATTATTATGATGGACGGTAACAAATGTATCTTTCTGGTGGAAAATGTTGATAGCAAAAGAGACTGTAGGTGTGTGGGAACAGGGGTTACATGGGAACTCTCTGTACTTTCTGCTCAATTTTGCTGTGAGCCTCCTGGTACTCTAAGAATAAAATTCATTAATTTTTTAAAAAGTTACTTAACCTCTCTAGAATTCAGTTTCATCAAGTCTAAATTGTAGGTAATAATAGTATCTATTTCATAAAGTAGTTGTATGGCCAAGTCAGAAGACATCATTTGCATAGAACAGTGTTTATCACATAAGAAATATTCACATTAGCTGTGGTTACAGGGAGTATATCATTAAGATTTGCTGTTATTAAAGATTTTTTTCATTTCTGTGGTCTTAATGGTCACCAAAGCTCACAATTAATCTGTGAAGTAGATTGAACAGAGATCCTTCTGCCCTCTTTACATCAGGAAACAAAGAGTGAACATTGAGATGAATTCTGTTAGATCATTAGTCAGAATTAGAAATAGGCCTTGTGATTCCTAAAACAATCCTTTTTTCATTACAGATGCTTATCTAAAGACCCCCCCTTACACTCTTAAAATTGTAGGCTACCCTTACTTTGTATAATACCCTGTTAGTGGAAACTCATTAATATCAGAAACAGGCAAAGCAAGGAATGACCGTATCAAAGAACTCAGAGAACTTTAGTGTACGTAGCTCATATGTCTGGTTGTTCACTGTTATATGTATTTAAATTAAAACAACTTTAAGCCCTAGACACATGAGCACACAGTCTCTTAGTCTCCAAACTCATGTAATGAGTCTCTGGAAAAATACACTGTAAGCTCCTAAAAGAATGAGTGAAAAAAAGTGTTGGTATAAAAATAAATAGATGTTGTGGTTGTGGAAGAGTCTTGGAAAACCCAGACATCCTCAGACCACACACACTTCAAGGACAGCTGCTACATATCACATGTCACTAAGCCATGTAGACCTGGTTACCCTCCACCTCGTCCTTCTAATCTGTTGCCTAACAGTCTCCCAGCTCTTCAGCCACAGCTTTGCCACAATCTCCCAATCATTTTGTGGCGCTTAATCATTAATTTCACACTAGACAGCTTCTAAGTCCCTGTCCTCTCCAGATCCATTGGTACTTTTCCTGCAGGCACATATTCCTGCAGAGTTAAATGAGAGAGAACAGGCAGAAGGATGCCAGAGCTTTATGCCTGTGTCAGACTCTCAGCTCAGTTCATGCACAGCAGAGCCCGGAATGAGAAGCCGCAGCTCAGGTCTCAGCTGGAGGCACAGCCAGAGAGCCTTGAGCTGTGAGATGGCTGCAGAAGCCACAGTGGTGGCCTAGGCCAACCTGGAAGTTGAGGTGGCAGCTTTGGATGTGACCTAGTGAGTGGAGGCCACAGAGAAGGGTGCCAGGCAGGGCAGTGTATGAGCCAGCAGAGACCAATCCAGATGCCTCATGAATAATCAACAATGTGGAGAAACAGTGGTTGGCTACTTAATGCAGTTTATGGAGTGTAATTTCCTTTGTTTTTACAACATCATGAATGTTGATGAAATGCCCTTTCCATTCACCTTTAAGCTCTAAAATGTCACCACTATTTCCAGTTTATTAAATAATGTGTTTCTTTAAAACTTTTGGTTTCTCAAATACCATGCTCTGATGTTGCATAAGGTCAGTATTATTTTCTGCCTGTTTATATGCAGCTTTACCAACTAAATCGATTTTTATTCTTTAGGAGAATAGAGCTACAGCTAATAGGTTAGACTTTCCTGTATATAACATTTCTTCATAACAGACCCTTATACTGACTGAGATAGGGTAAGGATGGGCCCTATCGATAAGGAGGCACAAGACCCAAACCAAGGGTCTCTGATAAAACAGGACCCAGTGAAGAAACCAGTCAAAACCGGTTGGAGCCTAGATGGTGATGAAAAATGGCCTCAGGTTACCCTCACTGCTCTTTATACCCTGCTTATAATGTATAGCATGTGAAAAGAAACTCCCAGCAGCACTATGACAGTTTACAAATGCCATAGCAACTCCTACTAGTTAACAGATATGGTTTAGAAGGGGAGGAACCTCAGTTCTAGAAACTCCCCACCCCTTTCCCAGAAATCATATGAATAATCCTCCCTCTGGTTAACATAAAATTAAATAAAAGGTATAATATAAGACACCGGAGACTCACAAAGTGCTAGTTTCTCTTACTCTAAGAGATAACCACTGCCCTGTGTATGGGGAAGTCTCCCTTTTCTTTCTTTTCTTACTTTAATTAACTTGTTTGTGCTTTAGTCTATCGACTGGCTTGTGAAGCTAAGAACCCACTTGGCCTCCATGCCAGATGCCAACTTTGGTGCCACTTTTCTGTATCAATATTAAGTGATATGATATTTACTAATATATTTCCCTATCATAGGCTTTCATACACAAGGTGGCTTAAGGTATACTGATTACTAGACATCCTTCCCTATAATTCTGATTATCAACAAATGTTAATTGAACTTTTATTAGGTAAATATCACTGGACTAGTTGCTGAGGATAAAGAACAACTATAAAATGCAGCCTCCTAAGAAGGCTTATGGTCTAGATGAGAACACACATATGCATTCATAAATATACTTAGTAAGTGAGAAAATACAGTGTAGCTACAGTGATCTAAGGTAAATCCTGAATGCAAGGTGATGTAGAGGAGGAAACCCTGGTGGAAATTTGTCTTTTGTCAGTTCAATATTCCTTTGCAAATGTACAGACCATGTGATATTATAATAAGAGTAAAATGAACCCACAAGTTCAGGAATTTGAACATGACTCTTGCCTAGTTAATTAGCCTGTTCTTTCTACTAGCCATACTGCCTGGAGCTAGACCAGTGAAAACCTGCTTCCTGATTTACCAGAACAATGTAGCGGGAACTATGTCTATGTGGATCATAGGCTGGTAGGATGAAATCATGGAAGCTGTCATGATCATCTTTACTTCTGAGTTAGAAGAGCCTTCTAAGAACAAAGCTCTGAAGAAGGCAGGATTGAAAGATACAGAGGGAGGTCTTACTGGAGCCGGCTATGCCCAGAGTCTCTTCCACTCCTGTTTTTTTCCAGCCATGTGAGCTGATAAATCCCTTTTATTTGTAAGACAGTTGGAATGGGGTTCATGGCACTAGTCACTAAATGGGTCCTGATTCACACAGGAACAATAATCAGTTGAGGACTGCGCTGGCCCAAGAAGGCTTCTAGGGATGATTTGAGCAGAACCCTGAGTGTTATTTAAGACTGTTAAAAGAAAAACTTCAGACAAATTAAATTTAACAGAGTTTATTTGAGCAAAGAAAGGTTCACGAATCAGGCAGCTCTAAGAAGAAGAGAGGTTCAGAGAGCTCTGCTCTGCAATGTGGGCAGGCAGCATTTACAGACGGAAAATGGAAGTGAGGTACAGAAATAGCTTGACGGGTTACAGCTCAGTGTTTGCCTTATTTCAACATGGGCTGATCAGTTGGCTGCTTGTGACTGACTGAAATTTAGCTGCTGTGATTGGCTGAGGCTCAGCTTTTTGTTACCATAGTACTAAATTAGGCTTTCAGTTAGTTTAAGAACTAAGTTAGATTGCAGTTTGTTATGTAGGGACTCAAAGCATGGATATAACCTCAGGCCAGTTAGTTTATTATAACAAGACTCAATTAAGAGGGAAGGATGAAAAAGAATATTTAAGGCAGGGCCAACACGGAGGGGAAAAAAAAAGTCCAAGTGGGAAACTTAAAGCCTAATTTTCTAATATGAGCCTCATGTATGAAATTAGATGTAAAGTTTTGTAAAAGGGAAAGCCTCAATTTTGCAGAGGTGACAGTGCATACATGGCTGTAGGGACACTCATATTAATATTTAAGCAATGGAATACAAAATTGAAATTAATGAAATGAGTCTAACAAGAATAAGCCAAGTAGCAAATAGTGGAAAGGATTATCTATTTATCATCTATCATCTGTTTATCATCTATCTCAAGAATATAGGTTTTTGTATATAACTGACCCTGTAAGATTCATGAGTGATACCATGAACCACTTATAACCAATGCCCAAATCCCCTTCACAACATTATTTGTTGTGCTTTTGTGTCTATTTTAGCAAAAGTAACACATTCAAGTGTATATATTTTTTTAAAATGTTACTAAGGTTTATACTGACAACTAGCTTTTTTCAGGCCTATTCCACTTTTGCCTCTCTCCTCAAAATTGCAGCGCAAGAGAAAAATACTTTCAAGACTTTTAGCTCTTTTTCATATATTGATTTTATATTTCTAAGTAATATGTTTGTAGTATTCCTTCTTCATTTTTCATTTTTAGACTAAGTTAGATTGAAGTTTGTCATGTAGGGACTCAAAGCATGGAGATATCATCAGGCCAAATTTAGTTTATTATAACAAGACTCAATTAAGAGGCAAGGATGAAAAGGTCTTCCTGACAAATTAGTTGAGAATACTAACCACCTACCTCCATTTCCCTCAAATAGAATCTTGATCTTTGGTCAAATGATGAGTTAGTATTTATCTAGACTATGTAAACATTTAAACTACATTAATACTTTCACCAATGAGTCACAGAGGGCTAAAAATAGTAGGAGGCTATGATTAGCATACATTTTTTCAATTAAATAGCTTTCACTCATCTGCTGTATCAGGCCTGTCAAATACTTCTTAAAAATATTATTTTCCAAGTGATTGAATATCAGATGATCTATGAATTTCAACATCCCTTCTTAATCTTTATGGATTCTCTCCCCAATCCTCTGTTTCCAATTTCAACTTCAAGATCCCCATCTTCACTCCTGTTTTCAAGTTACCAGATGCCCTAAGTGTGGAACACTTCTGGGCTTTGATGGGATCAGGTTGCTTTTAAGTTGTTTCTTCATTACTTTACCAAGTCAACTCCTGCATCTCTATTTGCTCAACTTTTCAAAAATATGTTGAAGTCTTGTTAAGGTTTTCACACCTGACCCCTGAACAACACAGCGTTGAGCTGCACAGGTCAACTTACACATAATTTTTTTTTTTCAATAAAAGCTTTACTGGGTGTGCCTTCCTCTCTTGCCTTCCTTTTCATCTCCTCTCCTTTTTCTGCCTCTGCCATCCCTGGGACAGCAAGACCACCCCCCCCCTTCTTCCTCTTCATCAATCTTTTTTTTTTTTTTATTAATTATTTTTTTTTATTTCGGCATATGATGGGGATACAGATTTTAAGGTTTCAATAACTGCCCTTTCCCCCCTCCCCCCACAAGTCTGAGTCTCCAGCATAACCATCCCCCAGACGGTGCACTTCTCACTCATTATATATGTATCTACCCATCCCCCCCATCCCCCTGTCCAATACACTATTATTGTAGTACCTATGTGTCCACTTAGGTGCTGCTCATTAATACCAGTTTGCTGGTGAGTATATGTGGTTCTTGTTTTTCCATTCTTGGGATACTTCACTTAGTAGTATGGGTTCCAGCTCTAACCAGGAAAATATTAGATGTGCTATATCACCATTGTTTCTTAGAGCTGAATAGTACTCCATGGTATAC
>VSMD01071259.1:0-10066 GCA_008750895.1 Mirza zaza | reverse complement strand
GGCTCACGCCTGTAATCCTAGCACTCTGGGAGGCCGAGGCGGGCGGATAGCTCGAGGTCAGGAGTTCGAAACCAGCCTGAGCGAGACCCCGTCTCTACCAAAAATAGAAAGAAATTAATTGAGCAACTAAAAATATATATACAAAAAATTAGCCGGGCATGGTGGCACATGCCTGTAGTCCCAGCTACTCGGGAGGCTGAGGCAGCAGGATTGCTTGAGCCCAGGAGTTTGAGGTTGCTGTGAGCGAGGCTGATGCCACGGCACTCACTCTAGCCTGGGCAACAAAGCGAGACTCTGTCTCAAAAAAAAAAAAAAAAAGATTATGAAATATTTCAACACACAGAAAAGTACAGTAATGTATTTCTTTTTCAATGAATTTTTTTTTTCTTTAGCGACAAGGGGTCTTTCTCTCTCCCTCTCTGTCTGCCTCGCCCACCCCCACCCCACTTTTTTGTAAAGGGATGTTGCCTAGGCTGGTCTTGAATTCCTGGTCTCAAGTGATCTTCCTGCTTTGGGCTCTAAAGTGGTGGGAGTACAAGTATTACACCTGGCAAGTAATATATTTTTTAAAAAATCAACATACACACCACCAGACTTAATGTATTTTGCTGTGGCTTCTTTTTATTTATTTCTTTCAAAACCAAAAAATGTACAGATAGTTCCCTCTGAAGGTCTCCCTCATACCTGAGTCCTCCCCTGCCTCCACAGGTCACTGCCATGGTGAGGCTGGAGCATACGCTTCTGGTCGTGCTCACAGTCTTGGAGGCTGAAGAACTCCTCTAGCTAGTTTTAAGCCAAAGGAATTTATCTTGACTGGGTTTCCTGGAAGGTCTCCCTAAACCACACCTCAGAGCTGGGCTGCCAAGGTGGCTGCTGTGGCTCCAGAGCCTTGTTGGTTCCACCACAATGAGGAGGCCACCATGACAGCTGCCGGGTCTGGAATGCCATTTCTGATACTCAGAATTGATGCCCCTTTATGGACCTTGCTGTTCTCCATTTATGACTCAGTTCTAAATCAGAGTCTTGGACAAATAAGCAGCTGACAGGTGAACCTAAATTAGATATGCAAACCTAGGCACAAGAGGGTTTGGAGGAAAAGCTTTCACCTTTCCACTTTGTGTGTATACCAGGAGGCTAGGGGGTATTGCACCCAATTCTCAGTATTTGTAAACTTTGTGAATATTTTAATGTTCCTACTATTAATTTTTATATGAACAGTGTATTTTGGCTACTCAAAAAATGTACACACATTATGTTATAGTGCAACTTTGCCTTTTCATTCAATTATTATTCTTAAGCTTTTTCCCTAGTTAATATCTGTAGCTTGACTTCATTCTTTTAAACTGCTGTGGAGCTCCTGTAGTAGTTGTTTGTGGCTGTGTAACAAATTACCTCAAAACTTACTGCCTTAAAACGTTTATCATCTCCGTTTCTGTGGGTCAGGAGTCGAATTCAGGTGTGGCTTAGCTGGGTACTGTGGCTCAGATTCTCCAACGGGCTGTAATCAAGGTGTCTGCTGGAGAAGTCTCATCTACGCGTGACTGGGGCAGGATCTGCTTCCAGTTCACTCATGCGGTTGCTGGCAGGACTGGGTTCCTTGCCGGCTGCAGGCCGCCCTTAGTTCCTTGCCACGTGGGCCTTTCCACAGGCCACTCACAACACGGCAGCTTGCTTTATCAGAGCAAGCAAGCAAGAACAAACTGCTATCACCATCTGTAATAGGTTGAATAGTGCCCCCCTCCCCCAAACCTCAAAAGGTGACCTCATTTGGAAATAGGGTCTTTGCAGATATAATCAGTTAAAGATTGTGAGATGAAACCATTCCGGATTTAGGATGGGCCATAAATTCAATGACCAGTATCCTTATAAGAAGGGGAGAGGACAGAGACACATGTGGAGATGTGAAGGGCATGGAGGCAATGTGAAGATGGAGACAGGGATTGGAAAGATCCATCTACCAGCCAAGGAATGCAAGGGCTGCTGGCAGTAATGAGGAGCTAAGAGCGAGGCACAGGATGGTTCTGTTTTCTCCATCGGAGGCTACAGAAGGAACCAACCCTGTTGTCACCTTGAGTTCAGATTTATAGTTCCAGGAAACAGAGTAAGTTCTGTAGCCAAATCTTAGACGTGCCATTCCATCGCTTTTGCCATATTCCAAGATACTAGATTCGGCCCAAGACTGTGAATACTGGGTGGGGTGGGGGAAGGATCAATGGGAACCATTTTAGAAACTGTCTACCACAATATGCCATTATCTGGATACTTTATCCATTCTAAGGACATTTAGGTTGTTTCCACTTTTTCACTTTAACAAAATTCTAGAGCGAGTATTCTTGAACATGTTCGCTTGCAAGTTTCTCTAGGATCTAAAAATGAATGGTGGAATTGAGGAACTTCAGTAGACATTTCCAATTTGCTCTCCAAAGTGGTTGTACCAAGCTCATATTCCTACCATTAATGTTTGAAAATTCATTTTCTCATACCCTCATCAATACTTGATATGGTCAGATTTTAAAACTTTTGTTAATCTGAAGAGTTTGAAGTATCTTGTTTTGGACGGGCGCGGTGGCTCACGCCTATAATCCTAGCACTCTGGGAGGCCTAGGCTTGCACCAGATCTGGAGTTCGAGACCAGCCTGAGCATGAGCGAGACCCTGTCTCTACTAAAAATAGAAAGAAATTGGCCAACTAAAAATATATAGAAAAAATTAGCTGGGCATGGTGGCGCATGCCTGTAGTCCCAGCTACTTGGGAGGCTGAGGCAGAAGGATCGCTTGAGCCCAGGAGTTTGAGGTTGCTGCGAGCTAGGCTGACGCCACGGCACTCTACCCCCAGCAACAGAGTAAGACTCTAAAAAAAAAAAAAACAGGCCGGGCGCGGTGGCTCAAGCCTGTAATCCTAGCTCTCTGGGAGGCCGAGGTGGGCGGATTGTTTGAGCTCAGGAGTTCAAGACCAGCCTGAGCAAGAACGAGACCCCATCTCTACTATAAATAGAAAGAAATTAATTGGCCAACTAATATATATAGAAAAAAAAAAATTAGCCGGGCATGGTGGCACATGCCTGTAGTCCCAGCTACTTGGGAGGCTGAGGCAGCAGGATTGCTTGAGCCCAGGAGTTTGAGGTTGCTGTGAGCTAGGCTGACGCCACGGCACTCACTCTAGCCTGGGCAATAAAGTGAGACTCTGTCTCAAAAAAAACAAAAAACAAAAAACAAAAAAAACAAAAAAACCTGTTTTTCCCTTATTGGTTTATAGGCATCTTTCATATATTTCTACATATGAATGTTTTGTTAATGCTACAGGCCATCTCCAAGTCTATAGCATGCTTTTATCTTTAGTCATAGAGAATTTCTAATTTGTAGATACTACTTTTAAGCTTTTGGTGGCATTTTAAAAATGGTTTCCACATTCAAACGTCAAAACAGTATTTTTTCACATACAGATCTTTAATCTAAAATTGATTTTGTATGTTACGAGTTTCTTTTGTACTTATTTCTGCCATTGTCCTAAGTCATGTGTTTTTTTTTTACCATTTGTCTTTTATTGGTTGCATTAGTCACATTTTATTTTTTTGCTTTCCTTTTAGTGATTTTAAGTTCTATATTCTTTTATTCCTTTGACAATTACTCTGAACTTTATCCATGTTGAAAGTCTAAAGCAAATAGCTTGTTTTGTCTGTCTGCTTCTCTCCACTCCTAATTATGTCATTGTTATTGTTTTCCCTACTTGATATACTTACTTAGTTTTTTCTAGGTGTTTACCAATCTTTGTTCCCATTGCTTTCTGCAACTTACCTGTTCTCACTGGGTTCATTTTATAGACGTGTACCTATTAGTAGTTCTTGACACAGGGGTCAGTTGGTAATTAAGTCTGTCCATATTTCTGAAACTTTATTTTACCTTCATTCGTGAATGACATTTTAGTTATGTAATTCTAGGTTGAAAATTTTCTTCAGTATTTTGAAAAATGTTACTTTTTTTTCTTCTGGTTGTTGCAGATGAGAAGTGTGGTGGCCTTACTCTTGTTCCTTTGTGATTTGTCTTTTCTCACACCTTTTGAGTTTTTCTTTTTGTGCTCAATGTTCAGTTTTGCTGTGTTGTATGGATTCATTCTGTTATAGCACTTAGAATTCAATGGGCCCTTTCTGAGGATGTCTGTCAAATCATGAAGTCTCAGTATACTGCCTCCCCCAGTTGTTCTCCCAATGAGACCTCCTAATTAGATGCATTTTTAAGCATTTTATTCTACTCTCATATTTTAACTTTTTTTCATATTTTCTACTTCTATGTCACTGTGCTGTATTCTAAATGAGTTGCTTAACTGTCTTCTTATTTCCCTCTTCAGTTATGTCTGGCCTTCTGTTAAACCTATATACTGAGGTTTTCTGTTTCAGTGACTATATTCTTCATACCTAGAACATCTATTAATATGGTTCTTTTTCAAATCTATGTATTTGAAACTATTTTTAAAATAGTTTGTTTATTTTTAAACTATCTTGGTTTGCCTTATAGCTTCTATTGCTTCTTTTATCTATCTATTTTTTATTAAGACAGGGTCTCTATTGCCCAGGCCAGAGGGCCGTGGCGTCAACCCAGCTCACTGTAACCTCAAACTCCTGGGCTCAAGCGATCCTCCTGCCTCAGCCTCCAGAGTACCTAGGACTACAGGCGCGAGCCACCATGTCCAGCTAATTCTTCTACTTTTTGTAGAGATGGGGTCTTGCTCTTGCCCAGGCTGATCTCAAACTCCTGGCCTCAAGAAATCCTCCCACCTCAGCCTCCCAGAATACTAGGATTACAGGTGTGAGCCACTGCACCTGGCCTCCTCCTATCTCTGTAAAAACGTTAAGCATACTCTTCTTAAAGTCTCTTTCAGATTATTTGATTATTACTGGCTCTTGGTGGTGCAGATTCCATATGTTGCATGTGCTGCTCTCTCTACCTTGAGATGGTTGGGTTCCTTGGGTGGTTCATTTCCTTTTCTTTCTTGGTACCTGGTGGAAGGGACAGAGCTTTCTTTCCAGTTCAGGACACAACCATTATCTTAGTCAAATATCTTCACACAGGAAAAAGCACCCTCTGTTTCCTTAAAGATCCCCTAAAGGGCTTGCCCTGTGGCCTTCTAGGTGTCCTGACATCTCTGAATGGGGGTCAGAGACCGGGGGCCCATCCTTGAGAGCCCCTCTGCCAGCTCCAGTGTGCCTGGTATTGCTGAGCACCATTCAGAGGTACCAGGTGGTGGATTAAAGTTAGTTCAGGGGATTTTTCAACGTATTCATCTGGCCCTGTGTGACCTTGGAAAAGTCATTTAACTACTAAGGAAAAGATTAAATATTGTTATAAAGCAAAACTCAAAAAAAGGCAACACATGATGTCTTAAAAACAGTTTAATTTCATTTTTATCTGGAAAGAAAATACAGGTTTAAAATGAAATGACAAACACTATGAAATGTCATCAAGTGTCATTTTTTATGGTATTATGCTTATTCGAAATGTGAAGATATAGAACCTTTATAAATTTCTAGAATCAAAGATTCCCACTGCAGACGAAAAGAGGCTGGTTATAAAATGTCAATTGATTAAATATTCCATTTTTGTTCATTTTTATAGGTAATATTTTATAGAAAAAGTATAAAATAAGGCAGACTTTTGGAAATTCAATTATAAAACTTTAAGAAAAAGTGTTAAGTTCCAATTTTTCTTTGCAAACCAAGAAGAGTGTAATTTTACCTTGGGGAGTCACCTGTGAAGATGAGATGGCTACACCAGTTTCAGAGCCCTGGGTTCTATCAGGGAAGCAGCCTTCTCCTTTAGCTCTGCAGACTAAGACCCACCAGCAGAACAGCTTCTTCCAATCAGCGTCAATCAGGAGAGTTTAACATATACAAATATTTCTACAGTGCAGTAAAAAATGTCACTTTATATTTTAATTTGCATTAAGAAAATAAGTCTGTATTCAAGTAACACACACTTAATGAATATGAGTCGTGTAAATTTGGTCGTGGTATCTGAAGTTGGCTTTGGCTTTGAAGTATTTTTAAATTCATAGAAAACGAACTTCTAATAAAATAAATAAAACATTTTAACAACTGATATTAATAATCAACTTCAAAGTTTGTTTTTATGTTTCATTTGCTACTCAATTTTAAGAGAGAAGTCACTTTCAGTAGTGTTCCAAAGTGAGTGATTGCACCTTCTATGATGTGGAAAAGTTGCTAAAGATCCGATTGCCATCAGCTGTTCTTAAGTCTGAACATAATTGAGAGAAATTTGTTTGTAAGAAGATATTCTCTGTTGCTGGCAGGAAATCCATCAATACCTTTTGCAGGGGCTCTCCAGACCTCATGTTTTAAAGAAAGCTGATGAAAACCATGGTTCTCATGTGCCTTTCTGAAGAGCTCAGGCCCAAGCTACAGTGGCCAAGTCTCACTTTGTGGCAATGGCATTGGATGGTGTCTGCAGAAGTTCACTGATGTCCCTCATGTGCTTTTCACAGGCTCTGCAGACTGGGGGACAGTTGTGCCTAATACTGAAAGGACCAAGGAACTCTGGCTGCCCCTTGGAATTCCAAATGACCAGAGGGACAAAGCGCCTGGGCCCTGGGCAGCGTCCCACACTATTCGGGAGGTGGTCGGAGGCCCCGCAACTTCATTTCGTCCAGTCCTTGCCAGTATTTGAAGTTGTTGTCAAGATGCTGCATTAGATCAGGCAGTTCTATGAAGGCTGGAGAAAAAGACGAGAATGCAACATCTTTTCACAGCCTCGGTTAACAGGGTTAGGCTTTCTAATGAGAGCATTTTAAGGAAGAGGGACAGAAGACGTAGGTATTTGCATAATGCTAAGGAGACCTGGGCAAACACACCCAGAAACCCGAATGAACATGGTTTACTGAAGTTAAATCCTGTACTCAATGCCAGCACCTCCCCTGTGGCTGACCTGTCGGCTGGTGACTTTGGTAAGTAAGACAGAAGGCAGCTACTCTGCTTAATTACCATGAACCAGCACCTCTGGGCTTAAGGTGTCAGGAAACAGGTATGTCAGGGCGGGGCCGGACCCTGACGGGCTCTTCGGTCCTCCCCCACTTCCCGCTGCTGCGCCTCACATACCCCCATCCATCTCCTTCCCCAGGTCCACCTGGGGGAAATGGGGCCAGGAGAGGCCTGAGTCTGGTCTCAGTTGCAGATGCTGTACGCTACAGAGCTTGCAGTTTGCTCCCAAAGCCACAGCTCTTTCCACTGCCTCAATTTTCCCCAACCACACACCCGTTCTCACCGCAGAGCACCCTACACCCCTGCGACAGGAACTCCTCCTCTCCTGACTGCATCTGAGCCGGAGCCCCTGCCCACAGGTGCAGCCTGCGGGACACAAGATGCCCAGGTAACTCTAGTGGGATCGTCTTCTCTGATCACCTTTTATTTGACAGGCTCCTCTGTCCCACCTGAAGGTGAGAGTAGAGTGACGTGCTTCAGTGAGGGACACCAGCACCCTTTGGTCTGGTACAGAGTGAGGCTGGGGACAGTAGATGGCAAAGGGCTTACGTAGAGACACTGGGTTTTGGAGTCAGGGCTATGGGTTTGGAACCCTCGCCCCTTTGCTGCTAGCTATGGGAGCCCAAGTTCAGTTCCCTCACCTGTAAAACAGGTGCGAAGATGCTGGCACCCGGGGCTTGTTAACGAGCAAATGCACAAAGAACATCCGGCTCTCAGGGGCCCTCATTTCTCCTCTCCCACTTGAAAGTCTAATCCCCAAATTATATTCTAGAGTCTAATGTACTATCTGCTATTTAATATGCAGTTCCTCGTTATTTAAAAGAAAACATGCTGTTCTTACCGTCCCAAGCATCAAACATGTCCGTGATGAAGTAGTCAATGAAGGAGATCTGGGATTTTGGGATGCTGCAGGTATTTCTGTCAAAAACTGGCATCACCACAGGCAAGTCCTGCTGCTTCTCCTCTTCAGTCTGCAAATCGGAAAAGGTCACGGTCACGAGCCCCCCACACCCGGCTCTGCCCCACCTGGGGGCAGCCCCTGACTGGGCTGCTGACGAGGAGCTGATGGCAGCACTGGCCACGCAAACCAGACCTGCTACCAGAGACCAAGCTGGTCTCAGACGGGGGACGACTCCATGTCATGCCGGGAGACCTGAGGACACCCCACCCAGACAATGTTTTCAACATCTGGAAGCCTCCAAGCTCCTCAGGTAAGATCCCAAAGAGGATGTGTGGTTAGCTTCTGTTGCTCCTGTTGACCTAAAGAAAGAAACTGAGGCAAAATTAAGATAGAAAGTTTATGTGGGCCAAGGTTAAGGACAGCTTCCTGGCAAACCCTGGGAAATGTTCTGGAGAATAAAGAAGAGGTTGTTATTATAAAAGCTGTTCATCGGGAATTTTTATTGGTTTATAGAAATGGCGTTGATTAGTGATGGGCTCTATCTTACTGGATTACAAGGTATGAATTATGTATCCAGCACATGGCACTGGTAGGCTAATTTATGGCTACTGGTGGCAACACTTAGTCTAGAGTCCGTATAGCTTACTTAGTTCAAGGGGGGTGAGATGTGGCTGCTAGCACATGTTGTCACATTTAAATGCCTCTCTGGGCCTGATAATAAAGGGTGCTTGAATTCCTCAGAGAAGTTTTTCTTTCTCATTCCCATCGCGGTCCAGCCGTCTCCCACGCAGGAAAAGCCTGGAGTGCCCCACACCAGGCCACAGCAGTGAGAGGGGAACGGCCCCTCCATCAGAGAAGAGCCTGATGGCCGCTTCTCACCTATGGCTGGATTTATTTTATTTGAAAAGGTTATAAACACCCTTGATCCTGGAGGCTAAAAAAAAAGCTGAAGTTGAGAAGAGTCTTGGTGTACTTTAGTCACACTCTTCCAGAACATCTTCAGGATTCCAGAGAGACTTGTAAAAACTGCAAACATAATTAAGACCCTGGGGGAAAGGGCAAGTTTATCTTGAAGGATACCAGGATGTTTAAGGTTTCACTTTCACCCATGGGTCCTGGAGAAAAGGGTGAGGCAAGGCCCCAGGGTGGCTGGGGACTGGAAGGGCATCACTCAAGGGGGTCTGAGGGTAGGCAACTAGAGTCGTTGTGAGACCCCCGGGGCAGCCAGCGCTGGGAGCCTTGGTCAGACAGTGGAGTGGACGACAGGGAGAGCACAAGGTCAAATACTCTGGGAGGGAGCTGGGGGCCTGTAGGGAGGACCCCAGCACGTGTGTGGGTCCAGGTGAGGACACAGTGGCTGCCGTGCTGCACACTCTACCTTGGGGCCAGGTGTGGTGAGGAACATGAGGAAGAGTGGCTGTCTACACAGAAGAAAAACAGAGTGACTGACTTAAGGAAGCCCAGCATGGGTGCAGGAGTTGGTTCCATGGGAGAAGCTGGGGCAGGAGAACTTTCCGAAGTGGCGCAGCGTTCTCCGTAGGGTCTGGGAATGGGGGCGTGTGAAAGTTCTTAGCAAGGAGCCGTGGCCGTGTGGAGCGATGCTTGGGCCTCTACTGGCCATTTTGGGGAGGCAGAAGTGCTGTTCTGAGTGTAACAGACATAACTTGTGTGTGCCCAACACTGGGACAGGAGTTCTGGTGTTTAGCAAGACCAAAAGAAAACCCGCTCTCAGGGCTGCCTGTCCCCCCAACCCCAGGAAATGTTCATGAGGGGGCAAACCAGGGTCCCTCCTCCGTTCCATCCTCAGCTGAGGCCTGGCAACTGCCCGAGGGGCTGCAGGGACTCAGGCTGCTGTGGCTGGAGCTGCTCCCAGGACCAGTTGGCAGTTATGCCCATTCTGCCCCAGGCAGACATTATTCCTGGCAGTGACGACGACTCTGCAGCTTTCTACCAGGCTCTCTCCACTTGAGGACAGGAGGTAAACTCTGGAGGTTCTCCTGGGGTGGGACTGTTCCTCGCACACTGCTCAGAGGTGAGTGTTGATGGTGCTGGGGACAAGCCAGTGAGAGCCCTGTGCCCAGGCCAGAAGCAGACTCTGGGAGGTGTGGAAGCCAGGATTCATGTGCTCAGGTAAGAGGAGTGGGGAGCCCTGTGTTGGCCTGAGCCTCTGTCGGCTA
>VSMD01071256.1:0-117919 GCA_008750895.1 Mirza zaza | reverse complement strand
GATCGGTGAGTGTTCTTATGATCCACATACAAAATTCCTCTTCTGTCATTTTGGTTGCCTGATTTTGGTTGGTGTCCGTTTCTAGGGGGCTGGGGCTCCTCTTTGGGGGTGTGTTTTCCTATTGGTTCTTCATATTTCCTGAGTTCCTTCGCTGATTTCTTCCCATGTCGATCAGTTGTTGTTTCTTTTCTTTAGGTTTTTGTTTGGGTATTCACATGCCTTGTTTAGTTTCTGAGCCGGTAGGTGGTGTCTATGGGTGAGATTCGACCACTCCCTGTATAATGAGTCAGTAGGTGTTGTGAAAAGGGTGTGCAGGATGCTCTCCCTGTCAGTAGGTGGCGCTTGCTTGGAGGAACAGGCTACGCTGTTATTTTTATGTCCTATTATCAGCTCTTGTTCCTGTAGAGGGAACTCCAGTGCCTCAAGTGGTGGGTGGTGCCCTGGGACTTCCAGGTGTGTCCTTTTCTCCCCTTCAGTGAGGGCTGGTCTAGGAGAGACTCTGGGCAGAGCTGGGTTGGGTAAGCCCGCCCTCAGGCACCACCAATGTCGTCAGCAGGGGTCAAAGTTCTGTTCTCTCCTTCCAGGCAAAGCTGACAGGGAGGGGCTGGTATGGCCCTGCTCAGTCAAAGAGTCTGCGTGTGGGGGTGGGGCTGTCCGAGACCCGCAGTCTGGAGGTGGCCTGGCCTCTTTTCACCATCCCCAACTCTGCGGCTACTCCTGGGCCTCTGTCAGCAGGCCAGACCACACGCCACCAGGCCTCCTCTGGCTGTGATGCTGGCGGGGAGGTTCCCTGCACAGAAACGCCACCTGGGCTGGGCACACGGCCTCTCTTTGGGGGGAGGGTTGCCCTCTAGGATGCTGATCTGCCCCTGAAGGCACCCACACCTCAGCAGGATTTTCACGTATATCCCTTCTGTGCCCCAGACACTGCAAGGCCTCGGTGCACGGGATATGGTCTGCAGGTCTGACCTCTGGGTCCCAGAGTTCAAATTGTATCCCCACCAGGGAGAGCAGTCCCAGTCCCAATTCACCCACAGGGAGCCCATGCTGGGTGTATGTCTCTCAGCCTCAGGGTCTGCCCCGTTCTCCTGGGATCACCGTGCCAGCAGCACCTGGGAGGGCTGGTGGGCAAAGAGCTCACAGTCTGAGTTCCCCTTAGTCAGCTGTAGGGCCCCAAAAGGGAAGGTCCTGTTCCCTGTATGTGCCTCCGGCTGGTGGCTATATTGTCTCTCTGTCTCTCTGGGCAGCCGCAGGTAGGGTCCGGGTAGGGGAGGAGGAGGCAATATGGTGCCTGCTGCGCGGCTTGGGTCTGTGCACAAGGAGGTGCCCCGAGGGAGTTGGGAGCCTGGTGCCGCGTCCGCTACTGGCTTACCACTCAACTGGCGGCGGCCGTCACTGGGCTGGTGTTCGCAGGTCTCCCACTCGCTGGGGAGCCCACCAGCAGTCCGGGATGCAGGGGAGGGGAAACGGCAGATCCACCTACCCTTCCCGCTGGTCTCCGGGGGTCCCAGCTTCCAGTTCTCCTCCGAGACCTCCTCCCGTGGAGTCTCCCATGGTCTCAGGTACTCCTCCTTCCAACCCTCATCGATATAGGCTCCTCTTCTTGCTTCTTTCTTCTAATTTCTGTTAGAATCCGGCTTTTCTGCAGAGACACTCTGTCTGGTGGTGTTTCTCATCTGCCATCTTCTGAAAGAAAATATTTTTATCTAAATGTTTTCTTTATATTTTATTTTTTTGAGATGGAGTTTCATTCTGTTGTCTGTGCTGGAGTACCATTGCTAGAGTGCCATGGCGACAGCCTAGCTCACTGCAACTTCAAACTCCTGGCTCAAGCAATCCTCCTGCCTCAGCCACCCGAGTAGCTGGGACTACAAGTATGTGCCACCATACCCGACTAATTTTTTTGTATATATTTTTATTTGTCCAATTAATTTCTTTCTGTTTTTTAGTAGAGACAGGGTCTTGCTCTTGCTCAGGCTGATTTCGAACTCCTGACCTTGAGTGAAATGCCAGCCTCGGCCCCCCAGAGTGCTAGGATTATAGGCATGAGCCATCGCACCTGGCCTAGATTAGGTGTTTTGAATCCTGATTCCCATGGTTACTGGACATGGAACTAACTGAAAGTTAAAGCTAGAATATATTTGAAAACCTGGAAGTATACAGAGTCCACTCACAAATAAAAGACAGTTTAAGCTAGTAAAAAATGGTTTTCAAGATAAATTCCTCTCTGAAAACAATACTATGGTTGCCAATGGGGAAGGTGGAAATGTGGAATATTTATAGACTCTACACTGGTCCCCAAGTGTAGGAAGACCTACATGAGCATTCACAATGGTTATCTTTACTAGAAACCAAGGCTAACTTGTTACCATGCCATGAACAAATGACAGCCATGGGCAAATGACATGCCATGGTCAAAGGATACTTTTCATAAAACCAGTTTGCTAGACTGTTTTTATAACGGCAGAGAGTCTGTCGCTAAGGACATTATTTTCTCTAATATCTGAGAACTCAGTGAGATTTATGGGAAGCAGAGCTCACTCATTCAGAGCCAGCTTCCCCCCTGCAGCGTGGCCTCCCCAGTCACAGAGTGAACGTAATATTCAGGGCAATATATTCTGAGTGATAAATGAGGAATCTTTTTTGGTAATGTCAGGTAGAAAACAATTATGTAGAAGAATCGCGTGGTTTGGGACAGGCATGCTTAACACTGCAATGAAACTTTCAAAGAAAATTTGTTCAATAGAAATATTCAGAGGAAGATAACTTGAGAATATTATTGGTAATGTCAAGATGGATGGAGACAATGTACTTTCAGATAATGTTTTCTATGAGTAAAGCTAGAAAATCCAGGTTGAAAAGAAATCTATTTGAAGCCATTGGGGAATTACTGACACATTCAGAGACACAAGGTTGAGAGAAATGCATGTAAAGGTGAAGCGTGATGGACCGTGTTGCTGTCTGAGTCACGTGTGACTGACCAGGGCAGAGGCTGTTCCTCACTGGCCTATCTACTTTCTGACAGCTCCAGGGGTCCCTGAGGAGGGCTGCCCCCAGGTTTATCCACCTCAGGGGTGTCTTGCAGAGCCCGCTGGAGAACCTGCCGTAGGGTCCGCCGCCCTTCGCACCGCCGCTGCCTAAAGGAGCCCGCAAAGAAGTAAATGATGGGGTTGGCGCTGCTGTTGACACACACAAGGAAATTAAAAAGTAGAGGAAAATAACATTCTACTGGAACATCTTGTTGCATCCATGAATGTGAGAGCCAGGCAATGCCCAAGGGCAGGGCAAAGAGGAGGAAGACCAGCACTGTGAGCAGGATGGTCACATACAGCCTGGTCATCCGCATCCGCTGAGAACCACATAGGAATCTGAGGAGCAGGGTCAGGCTGGAGCCACAGAGAACCACAAGCAAAACAGACAGCCATGTGGTTGCGATGATTGTAGATGTCAGACACGAATTCTGGAAACCAATGTACAGATATCCACAGAAGAGATTCGTGGTGCTCGGCAGCAAGCCCAAGACCCAGAGCAGGCCACACACAACAGCTGACGTGTGTCTTGGGCGGTGGCAGCGGTACCAGATGGGCCACAGGGCGGACAGGCAGCGCTCGGCACTGATGGCGCTCAGCATGCCCAGGCCTGCGAGGTGAGAAATAGGAAACACGATGTCAAAGATGTTAGTGATGGAAAAGGGATAATGGAAGACCTCACTGAGTTTATTCAGGGATTCTATCATCGGGAAGCAGAGTAGGAGGAAGTCAGCCACCGCCAGGTTGAGGATGTAGACGGAGAAGGCGTTCCTGCGCATGCGGAAGCCCAGCAGCCAGAGCACAATGCCGTTTCCCACCAGCCCGACCAGGACAATGATGCTGGTCAGGCAAGAAAAGATCAGAGCTTCCAATTCACAAGTTCGAGAATAGGTCTTGTTACTTCCATTCCTTGTTGTTAATTCGGTGCTCCAGGCTGGGGTTGTTGACTCCATGCTCAGAAACGCTGCACTCGATCCCCTGGGAACACAAAGAAGACATGAGCAACAATTTTATGATCTCTGATTGTCACCACCAACCTGCAGTGTGTGAATGACTGTGCCCATTTTATAGAAGAGGCAAACAGAGGCACACAGTGAATAAATACCCAATGAGAAGGTGAGGTGTCCTCAAACCTGGGTGCAAACACAGTTTAAATCTTATCCTGGGGAGGCGGGTATATACATACATAACGAGTGAGATGTGCACCATCTGGGGGATGGTCATGCTGGAAACTCAGACTTGTGGGGGGAGGGGGGGAAAGGGCATTTATTGAAACCTTAAAATCTGTACCCCCATAATATGCTGAAATAAAAAAAATAATCTTATCCTGTACTTTCATTCTTTGTTTGTCTCAAGCTACAGCCAAATTAAGCCAATCATCATTTTTAAAAGTGTCATTCTAATTAGTTTCTGATTTAAATATTGAGAAAATTTCTTGAATGTACACTGTCAGTGACTATTTAATAAGGACTTTGTTTTGGGCAGAATTTTGTCCCTGTAATAATCATATGTTGATATTCTAACTCCCAGTTACTTGTAATCTTACAGTACAGTATGTGGACATGGGGATTTCAAAGAGGTAATCAAGCATAAAGGAGGCTGTAAGCCTGGGCCTTAATCTGGCAGGACTTGTGATCCTAGAGAAGAGGAGTTTAGGACATAGACACACAGAGGAAAGACCACGTGAAGACGGAGAGAGAATAAGACAACGCCCAACCCTGTCCAAACCTTCTTCTCAGGCTTCGAGTCTCCAGAGTTGTGAGAAAATAAACTTGTGTAGTTGAATCCACCCGGTCTGTGCTGCTGAGTTACGGCCGTCCTAGCAAACTAATACAGACATGCTATGTACCTGTACTGTGTCAGGCATTTGACCTTCAGTGTGAATAACACTAGACCATAGTCTTTTGGAGCTTACCCTCAGGGAGCTGAGTGAACAATTAATAGAGACTGAAAAGGGAAGAGGTCTGAAGGGGTTTCCAGCTGTTAAGAGTCTGGACAAATCCTAGTAAACCATCTGTAGAGAAACCGATCACTGGAGCAAGCATCTTAGAATCAGATAGAAATGCATATAGGAATTTAGTATATGATAAAGGTTGCATGTGAACATCATGGGCTAAACATGTAAAGGAGAAACTGTGGGGAAGGAGGGAAACCAGGAGGGTACAGTGTCCCAGGATCCCAAGCGATGGAGTCATTGGTTAGTAATTAGTGTCAGTTACAGTTGAGTGGTCAAAAAATTGACCCTGGGCTTAGCAATGTGGAGTGGTTGCTGATCTTGTCAAAGTGGTGGCAGAGGAAGAATGTTCCCAGGACTAAGTGGAGCAGGTTTGGGAGAGAAGTGCAAGTGGTGTGATGGGACTTCTGGACACTCAGACATCAACTGAAACACCACCTGGGACAAGAATACAGTGAAGGCAGGAGGCTGCAGGACATGTTATTGGACAAATAATCAACAGTAATAGAGTAAAAAAGAAAGACATTTTTGGCATGGTTTGAAATACAATACTGAAAATATGAAATATTGGGAAAATATTGGTAACATATCATAGCCAAAGTGCTAACTTATTTTATTTATAACAAGTTTCTGTAAAATGATGATTTGAAATTGAAAAAGTCAATGAGAAAATGACTTAGGCCATGAATTTCTAATTTCTTGAAAATAAAAACGGCTCTTAAACCAACAGAAGGATAAGAAACCCAAGTGTAATAAAAAACATGAATTAAAATTACACAGAATTATATTTAACTTATTCCCATAGAAAAGCCCAAGAGGTTTGATAGTGTGCTGTGTGGAGATGGTGAGGACCAGGTACTTTCACTCCTGTCTGGTGGGAGTGCAGATGTATACATCCTTCAGGGAAGGCAATTTGCAACATATACAAACATACAAAGTATCATACTTTTCTCCCTGTAACTTCTAATCTCAGAATTTATTCCAGACATATACTTGTTTATGTTCAATGGACATATGTACAGAGTGAATGAATGTAGAATTACTTGCAATAAAACATTGTATCCAACTAAAATGACCATTGATACTGTATAAATAATGGCCCATATATCCAATACTCTGTAGCTGTATGAAAAGAACAACAACCTGACATGAAAGGACCTCCATGATAGATTAAATAAAAATAATACAGACCATTGTGTATTTTATATGAGAGAGACTATATATGCATTTATGTGTGTGTACATATATATATATGTGTATGCACATATATGTGTATAGTTGTGTCAGCATTAAACGTGGTGGATGAAGGTGGAGATGGGATGGAAAAAGTTGGTGAGTTTCTTCAAGGAACTGGTAACATGGAAGCAGAGGAAGAGGAAGTCGGCCCCAGCCAGGTCCGTGGTGTAGACGGAGAAGGCGTTCCTGCGCATATGGAGCACAGGAGCCAGAGCAGAGTGTGCTTCCTGTCAGCCTGGCCAGGGCCATGGTGACTTGCCCAGCAAGTTCAAAATCACGGTCGTCATGTCACAGGCTAGTGGAGGGTTCTTTTCTCTCCCATCAGTTGGCGGGAGTTCTGTCCCCAAGGCTGGGATGGTTGGATCCATGCTCAGAAACCCTCCACTGGTACCCCTGGGAGCAGAAAGAGACTTGGGCACCAGCTGTGTGATCTCTGATTCTCAACACCACCTGCTGTGCGGGTGTTACTGTCCCTGTGTCACACAGGAGAGAAGCAGAGGCTTGGAAAGAATAAGGAATTAATTGAAGGCTCGGGAATCCTGGGAGCTGGATTCAAATGCAGTTCTCACTGACTCGAAAGCCTGGGCTCTTTCTTCTGCTACACCTGTCCTCTCCTGATATAGGACTATTGTAAGGTCCAAACCCTCCTATTCACTCTCCCAGCCACGTTCTGCAGACTTGTACATAGGAAGCAGGAGGAGAACATCCGTGCAGGCCATGTGGGACAGCAAGAGGCCTCTGAACCCAGATTTTTTTCTATCCTGGGAACAGCAGTTTCCTCTCAGAGGCAGGAAGTAGAAGCCCTAGGCATGACCCATGGGCCACTATTATTTGCAGTGGCCTTTTTCACCAAAGAGAATGAAGACTATCTTTAAAGACTTGAGAGGAAAGTGACTTCTGCTAGGACAGGTGTTAGGATGCCCAGGCCTTTTAAATGCCTCAGTGTGTCAACCTGTGGGGATAGGGTGCAATTTTCTCTTGTCCATTGCTGTGTCCTAAATGCCTAGCTTGAATTGGGGACACAGTGGGTATTGCAAAACCTGTAATCAACAAATATGTGAATGAATGGGTATCTAAGTGTAGTGGAAGATTTGGGTTAAATGTAAAACAAAAATTTTAAAAGAAATTAAAGTTACTGGAAAGTACATATGTATAGTGACAAAGATAGTTTCATTCATCTTTTTCCTCCTCTATGGAAAGCTCTGTCATGATTGAAATAATCACACACTGTATTCATAGTAGTTATTATGTAATTTTATAAGTGTTCTGTGTATAGTAGCTATTATATAATAGGTGAATAATTATAATATTTATTAGAGACAACTAATGATGGCCAAGATCATGCCTCCAAATCAGGGAGGGCCAGTAGTTCCTAAAGGAATTTAAGTAGACAGTTTAAGGGGAGGATTCACTGATGGACTGAAATACCCTTCATTTAGGGGAGAATAGGCCCCTACACTAAGGCTGGTAAAGTTTCTTAAAGGAGAGAGAGGTGGCAGCACAGGTGAATTGAGATGTTTTAAGTGGGGAATGATAAGGAAGATTATTAAGTGGCTTGACGTGGATATATTAATATAATCACAAGCCAATGCATTCTCTACCACACAAGATTATTTTTATTTCATCATATTATGGGGGTACAAATGTTGTTAAGGTTACATATATTGCCCTTGCCACCCCTTCCCCACCCCCCGAGTCAGAGCTTCAAGCGTGTCCATCCTCCAGGTGGTGGGCATCGCACTCATTATGTCAGTATACACCCATTCCCTCCTCCCCCCTCCCAAATGCCCGATGCTCAACATTTCTAATCATTAGAGAAATGCGAATCAAAACCACAATGAGATACCACCTAACCCCAGTGAGAATGGCCTGTATCAAGAAATCCCAAAACAACAAATGCTGGCGAGGATGTGGAGAGACAGGAACACTGTTACACTGCTAATGGGACTGCAAATTAGTGCAACCTTTGTGGAAAAGAATTTGGAGATACCTGAAACAGCTAAAAATAGAAATACCATTCGACCCAGCAATAGCATTGTTAGGCATCTACCCAAAAGCACATAAGACATTCTATTATAAAGACATCTGCACCCGAATGTTTATGGCAGCACAATTCACTATTGCATGGTCATGGAAACAACCCAAGTACCCATCAATTCAGGAGTGGATTATTAAAATTTGGTATACGTTCACAATGGAATATTTCTCAATTCTAAAAAATGACTGTGAGCTAGCACCTCTTATACTATCCTGGATTAAGCTTAAGCTCATTATCCAAAGTGAGGTGACACAAGATCCAGAAAATGGGCTCCACATGTATTCACCATCAAATTGGTACTGACTGATTAAAACTATGGTGCTCAAATGGTGGTAGTGTTCACCAGGGATTCGGGGATGCGGAGGGAGGGGTAGAGCCACACCTTAGGGATGTGGTGACCATTGTGGAGGGGAAGGGCATACCTCTAACCCTTCCTAGGGAGAAGCAAAGATGTAAAATGTAACACAAATGTAAAAAAATAAAAAAAAAAAAACCCACACATGATTTTGATTAGAGTTTGCTTTTCTGAATAATGTATTTTAAAAATTGATAAGATATATAACGTAAAATTTGCCATTCTAACTATCTTTAAGTGTCTGACTTGGTGGCATTAATTACATTAACATTTTTGTGCAACCATCAACACTATGTATTTCCAAAACTTTGCATCCACCAAACAGAAACTCTGTACCCATTAAACAATAACTCCCTACCCTCATCTCTTCCCCTAACTCCTAGAAACCCCTAATCTATTTTCTGTCTCTGAATCTTCCTATTTTAGGTATTTCATGTAAGTGAAAACATACATTATTTGTTCCTTTTTGTCTAGCTTATTTCACTTAGCACAATATTTTTATAGTTTATCCATTCTGTAGCCCATATTAGAACTTCATTCCTTTTTAAGGCTGAAGAATATTCCATTGTATGTGGACATCTCCCACGTGGGAGTCTGGAACCTGCGGACTTGAGGGCCACATGTGGCCTTCTGGATTTTTGAGTGCAGCCTTTTTACTGAATCCAAACTTGCCTAAACCCTTGTAATAAAGAGATTTGTTCTGTGAAGTTTGGATTTGGTTGAGGGGCTGCACTTGGGGGTCTGGAGGGCCACATATGGCTTTGAGGCTAGAGGTTCTCCACTCATCTAAACACTTCATTAGTTACACTTTTCAGGTATCATGAATGATACAGCCATGAACATTTGTGTGCAATTTTTTGTGTGAACATTTGATTTCAATTACTTTGGTTATATACTTAGAACTACTGGATCATATGATAATTCTATATTTAGCTTTCTGAATAACCACCAACCTGACTTCCATAGCAGCTGCAAACCATTTTACATTCCCACCAGAGGTGTATGAGGGTTCCAATTTCTCTACGTCCTCTGTTTTTTTCTGTGTTGTTTTTAATACCTCAGCTAGCAAGTGTGAAGTGGTATCTCATTGTAGTTTTGATTTGTGTTTCCCTAAAGATTAAATATATCAATCATCTTTTCATATGCTTGCTTTTTCTTTGTAGATTTTCTTTGGAGCAATGTCTAGTTGAGTCTTTTACCTGTTTATTTGGGCAAAGGTGAGCTTGTAGCTCCTCCTCTGCCATTTTACTGACCTTACTCCCTGAATAATCATTTATGTAAGAGACTTTAAGAGATGTTTAATAAAAAAACAATAGATGTGTAGAATTTATTCATCTTGTCTATCTGAAACTTTGTACACTTTTACCAATATCTCCTCATTCCCTCCTCCAAGTTCCAGCCTCTGATAAGCACCATTCTACTCTCTGTATGTTTGACTTTTTTAGATTCTACATATAGGTGAGATGATGCAGTATTTGTTTTTCTGTGCCAGGCATATTTCACTTAGTACAATGTCTACCAGGTTCAACCATGTTGTTGCCAATGAAGGAATTTCTTCCTTTTAAAGGCTCAATAGTATTCAATTATATGTCACATATTCTGTGTCCATTCTGCATTGATGAACACTGAGGTTGATTCCCTATCTGGTCTATTATGAATAATATTGCAATGAACACGAGAGTGCAGACATCTCTTGGACATACTGACTTCATTTCTTCTGTACGTTTACCCAGATGTGAGATTGCTGGATCTTATGGTAGGTTTTTTGTTTTGTTTCTTGAGAAATACCTTCACTGTCTTCCATAATGGCTGTATCAATTAACATTCTTACCAACAACGTACTCCTGGATTATGTGATTAATAGGAGTGTGACCTCCTCTGTGCCTTTTCTCATTCTGTTCTGGCTAGAATGCTGAAGTGGCAGGAAGCGTCAAGTCATCAGGACTTTTAGGAGTGGAGGAGTAGCCAGTTGGAAGGTGCCCTCATGTCTAAAACATTGGAGCCACCATTTATTAGATCATTTCAAGGTAATTAAAATTCTTTTTACTGTTTTAAGAAGTTTCTGTTACAGTAGCCAAAATTAAAATTTAGCTCATAAACTAAAAAGGGCTGTAATAAGAATATGTTTTTGCCTTCCTAATACTTTCATTTTCAAAGTATGCATAATGATAATGAGATTGTTCCCATTAAATTACAGTAAAGAAATAAGGTACAAAGAGATAAAAAGAAAAACACTTAGGAGGTATAATTACAAATTGACCAATCACATAGACATAGGGAAAATTCCAAGAAATATAAACTGTATGATGGGTATAAGAAGCAGATGGGTGTTTTCCATTTGCCATTAAGGGCTACTCGCAACTCTTCTCTACCTTGATTAGTATCCCAGTAGGATACATTTCCGTACCTTACCAATGGCCTCCTTTTTCTGAGGCTCCTTGCTTATTGCAGTCAAAGGAAAACACTGACAAGAGATTGTAGGGCAGGATGTGAGGGATGTACAGGTTGCTGATCCATCTCCTGGCTCCCTCCTTGCTAGGCTGTGAGTTGACAGTGGCAGTGTTGCTTTACCTGTCGGCATAGTCCCTGTATGTTGGCCCTTTCCTACAGCTACAGCCACACCTACAGTCACAGCGACAGCTACAGTTACACTAGTGTCCCATCGTAGTTCTAGTGACTGTTCTTTCCTTGCTTCTTCACCCCAGGTGTAGAAGTAAAAACTCCTTCCAATAATTTGCCTTTGGAGCGTTATCATCTATTATAATAGTCCTTTACCTGCTCATCTTTGTAATTAGTATTTGAATTAAACTCTTTTCATTGGTTTTAGTTTGGACCTTGTATTTCGGGCTATGGCATTGCCAGATATACACAAAGGAAAACTTTTGGGGACAAAGCAAGGAAATCAGTGAAATCTGGGTTATTAACAGCTCTTTAGATTTGAGAAGCGTGCATGTGCCACAACGTGTTTCCCAAATTAAGCAAAACAGCAGATTCCTCAGCATAATAGGAAATTAGTACGGTTGGGATGACAAAGAGACTGTGGTGACAGTAAAGAGGAAGAGCCCCGGGTAACAGCACTCAGGTGTCCCCCAGTCAAGCCTGCCAGCCCCCAAAGTTGCCAAGAGGGATGCTCAGGTCCCCTGTCCTTTCAGCTGGAGCCTCTGTGGCTCCCTGAATACTCCTCTCCAAGGGGAGTTATGTGAATGTGGACTAAGAGCAAAAGTACAGCAATGGCTTTTGAAATAAGTTCTACATAAGCTCTAGCCTTTTTTCCCCATCTACCTGCTGGAAGGGGAGCTGACCTGTGCTCAAGGAGGTGGCAGACTGGGCCCTACCATTGACAACCACTAGAGGGCGCCACTCTGTCCTGGAGAGGTGCCTGCATCAGGTGGCAGAAGCCTTGTGCCTGAGTTAGGCTTATCAAAATGCTGCAGGGTCCTGTGATTTCTTGTACAGGGACCTGCTGGCCAATGAGAGTCTTGAGTTGTTTGAGTAATGACCTGTCACGAGATGTTTCTCCCCATTTGGTCTCACTCTACTCTTATCTCTCAACCTCTGCTCATCCTGACTCCCATCCAGTCCCCATCCCTGTAAATGATTGTTGTTTTGGAGCCTTTTGCTGCCAACTGTGTGCAAGAGCAGCCATGCTAAGCAATGTGAGCCTGTGCTGGGAGGCTTTATAACTAAGAAACAAGCACACCCTTTGACCCTCCTCAGTGTCTTTCACAGTCCTCGTGGCCTATCCCACCTCTCCCCTTTTCTTTTACCAAAGTAATAACGTGTGCATGTTTACAATTTCTTTCTAAAGGACATGGAAGTATATCAAAAGGGGAAAGTCCTCTTGAATCCTATTCTGTGGAAGCAACAGCTTTTTATAGTTTTTGTTTTTAAATCTTTCTTTGGTTATGGATATTGCTTTGAACAGTACATTTTTATTACTTTTTTTTTTTTTTAGAGTCCAGCGGCTTTTATTAGGGTTGTCTCCTATACCACGCATTCATAGGGAATAGATTCTGGCAGCAGCTCAAGGTCCTTTCTTTGTTTCTCACAGGTGTGCTATGCCTATTACGCCATGATTTCATAGGGAACAGGTCCTAGCACCTCAGGCTCCTTTCTGTCACTTCTCACAAAGTGTGAAACACCTATTATGCCATGAATTCATAGGGAATAGGTTCTAGCATCTCGGGCTCCTTTCCATTGGTTCTCACAAAGTGTGCTTCTCTGGGTGGAGCAGGCTGTCGCTTCAGTTGAACCCAGGTAACTTTCTCTTTGGCTTCCTTCTTTTTCTGAACATTTTCCTTCACACGCTTCAGGAAGCTATCTCGGCTCTTAGAGTGCTTAATGTGCTCAATATGTACATTAATCCTCTTGGCAAGAATCTTGCCCTTAACTTGTTTATTTACAACAATTCCAACAACATGCTGGGTAACATTGTAGACTCTTCCAGTTTTGCCATGGTAACATTTGTGGGGCATACCTTTTTGAACAGTACCCATTCCCTTGATGTCTACAATGTCACCTTTCTTGTAGATTCGCATGTATGTGGCCAAAGGAACAACTCTATGTTTTCCAAAAGGCCTAGAGAACATGTATCGGGTGCCTCTCCTCTTTCCCTTTGTGTTCGTCATTTTGGCGAATTACTGGAAGATGGCGGCTCCCTTTTATTACTATTTTTAAAAGTTTATTTGTATTAAGAGCTAGACAAATTTACCCCTCTTGTGAGATGTAAAGAAGTTAGTGCTCATACCAGCTGACACTCAGCCTTTTAGGATCAGGAATGGAGTGTGTGAGAGATGGATTGAAGCAGGTGAGGTTTGGTCTGGCACGTTGGTAGAGGAGAATGTGGCAGGGGGTTGAGGGCATGTGCAGGGTAGTGATTACAATGGATCTTGGCAGGATGGAAGTAGGAAGTGGTGGTCAATGAGCCATGTTGGGTCAAGATACTAGAGGTGAGCGTGGTGGGGGAGAGTCCCTGGAGTTGAGGCACCAGGAAAAATTAGTATAAAATTAGACGTAAGTGTCCTGCAGTGTGATCTTGAAACAGACTATGGAGGTGATGCCATTGTGAGTAATGAAAAGATCCTAGAGTGGATGGTTTAAACAGGATGGATGTGAGAAGGGTAAAGGAAGGAGGTGTTTAGAATATGAAGAGGTGAGGGAGTTGGATTGACCATGGCCATGGATATTGGAGTCATTAAGAATGAGGACAGGGAGAGGGAGCCAAGATGGCCAACTAGAGACCTGTATTGTCAGAGTGTCCAGGCTGAAGGGTGGAAGGTTGGAATAAGGAGAGCAGAGAACAGTTGTGGATCACAGGGAGAGATAGCAGAGGCATCGAGGGACCCCACCAAGAAGGGCTGCAAAGCTGAGAGAGAGGAAGAGAGAGAAGAGAGGACATGCAGTGCTCAGTGGTAATGTTGCTCAGCACGCTCAGCCCTACAAGTTAAGAAAAGTGCATCACGGAGGTAAAGACCTTGCTAATTAAACTGAATGCGCTGATGACATTCTTCTGGACATTGATAGTGTTGAAGCAGAGAAAGAGGAAATAGGCCCCGGCCAGCTTGAGGATGTATACTGAGAAGGTGTCCCTGTGCAGACATAAGCCAAGGAGCCAGGACAACCGTGTTTCCTGGCAGCCTGACCAGGGCAATCAGGATCACCGAGAAGACTGGAATCAGGGCTGGCTGGAAGCAAGTTATAGGAGGGGGCTCAGCACTTCCCTTCCTTGGTGTGAGTTCTGTGCTCTGGGCTGGGATGGTGGGATCCATGCTCAGAAACCCTCGACTAGTATCTCTGGGAACACAAGATTTGAGCAACCACTGTGTCATCTGTGATTCTGAGGACCACCCTCTAATGTGTGAATCACTGTCTCCATTGTACAGAGGAGAGGAACAGAGGTTTTCAGACAATATGTAATCAAACCCCATGAGGGCTGTTCTCAAACCTGGAATCAAACCAAGCTCTAGCTGACTAAAGGCAGGGCTCTCTCTATTGTAACACGGGTCCTCTACTGACATGGGAACCTTCTGTGATGGGAAAACCTCCACACAACAGGCTAGGGCTATGGACCTAAGCATTACTCTGACCTGAGCCATAAATTTTCTCTTGGTGCAGGAATTCAAAAAAACACAGTGGTGATTGTGACACCCCATGAATAAGAGTGGTTTATCCATGGAGGAGAGAGAAGACCATATATTAGGGACATGATGGGATGAGACCTCTTGCTAGGACAGGCATGAAGATGGCTGGGCCCGGTGGGCTAGAAATGGCTCAGCGTGTCAGCTATCGAGGACAGGTGCACTTTTTATATCTCCAGTGCTGGCTCCATGTACAGCACATTGTGTTCTCAATAAGTATTTATTCAATGAGTGAATGCATGAATGAGAAGCCTAATGGTAGTGGTAGATTTGTGATATATGAAAAATAAAAATGGAACACACAATGAAAAGCATTAGAACATACATGTATAAAGAAATGAAGAAAATTTCATACATTAGAATTCTTTTTGTGGAAAGCTCCATGTTTTTACAGGCATTATGTATGTGTGCTCAAATATCTGAAGTGAACCCCTGAGTACCTTTGAGGTGAGAACTTAGTATGGGTTTGTTGAGCACCTAGAATCACTTTGATCCACAGTATGGGGGTAGGTACGGGTCTGAGGTGAATTGCTCATCAATGCAGGGGAGGAAGGAGTAAGTGAGAGTGCGGTCTCAGTGCCACTGATGGAGGGATATGAACTACAAAAACATCTATGGATAACTAGTAAGTGTGTGCTGGGTGTGTACATTATACACCTCCTCCATTCTCTCTCCTGGGAGATCTTTAGCACAGTGTCCTGTTTTGAGGAAAGCTTTTCTATGAGAGCAGTGTATGAGGAGAAGTAGAAAACTATCAGGGCTGGGAATGCAAAGGGAGATGGTCTTTTATATTTCAGTTGAGTAAAGAGGACGAGTTCACATCTGGGTGAATAACAGGAGCTGATTGAGAGTTATTATGTATTGTATCTTTTAATCTTCTCTCAAGCCCATGAGGTAAAAATTAGTATTATTCTCATATTGAACAAGATGAAATGGGAGCACAGAAAGGGGGAGCTATTTGCCTCTTTCCTCACAGTGTGGATTTGAACCCAGCTGGGCTCTCTCAGAGTCCACCATTTTGACCGTCTTTGGACTCAATAACACTGTGTGTTTCTTACACATCTGTGGACTCCAACACTTGGGTGTATTCTTACTGGTCCATGGTCTTTTAGGTAATTGGTTTGCTTCACCACGTCAACTCTGCCTCCTTCTCCCCCACCCCATCCATGGAAAAGTTGTCTTCCATGAATCTAGCCCCTGGTGCCAAAAAGGTTGGGGACCACTGGAGGAAATCAGAGGTGTCATTCCTAAGTTATATCCAAATTGGCAGTCGACATTGTGGATTGGTGAAAAACTCACCTCAGCAATATCCAGATAGAAAGAGAGTGACAAGTCAATCATATAGGAAACAAAATAGAGTGAAGTGAAAATAGAGTGGGTGAAAGACAATTATGAGCAGATACCAGAATTCAGGAACCCTTTTCTGCTTCACCAGGGCAGCCTTTGCTCTAGAGTCCTAACGACTCACAGGGAGGGAGACCTCCCCGTGGGAAGGAGACACATCTCTCTGCTGGGTGCAGGGAGGCATGAGGACTGAAGATGTCATCACGAGCTCTCTCAGAGAACCTATCTCCCAGAGCCTTGGCTGACTAGAAAAGGAAATGGGAGGAAAATCAGAATCCCTGTTAACCCCACTCAGGGCTCTTCCCAATTGGTACATTTTATTTAGTGTGATGCATCTTTCTTCCTCATCAACCTAAAGCTCCATAGGACTAATCCATGTTGCTCCATAGTGAGAACATTTAGCATGAGTTTCCCAGAGGCTAGCTGTTGTAATATCCTCATTTAACATATAAGGAAGCTGAAGGGTAAGGAATCAAAGGCTTTTCCTGGGCTCACACCAGGAAGAGCAGGTCCAGGACCAGCTCCTGATCTCTGGACTTCTCCACGGTTCTCTGCTCCACCATTCAGTGTTTCTGAGGAGGTCGCCCAAAACCTTCAGATGAATGCAAAATCTGAGAGCTGATCAGGGTCTGCAGAGACTGCTAGTTTCCCCCAATTTCCATTCTCCTCTTCTGTCACATAATAATTCTGAGAGTTTTAAAGTGGCAAAAGAACTCCATCCCAGTTTTTCTTGATCCTGGATGACCCTCTATAACTAGCTTTTGGTCAGTGGGAGGTGAGATGAAGAGCGGTAACCACTCCTGGCACGTGGGATTAACAGAAGGAGCGGAGTCTCCCTCCCCGTCTTCCTCCTCCATCAGTCTGGATTCTGATGTGGCCGAAGCCATGGAGCATTATGAGGATGAGAGCAATTCTATTAGGGATTGGGACCAAACATCCTTGGAGTGCTAATGTGTGATGCCTTAGAGTCCCTAACTCAGGTCTAGAATACATTCATCCCCACCTGTGAGCAGAGGATTTGTTCTAGGTTCTTCTAAATTCTGAGCCCAGTCCCAAGCACAGGGGATTCAATGACAAAGTCTCTGCTCTAAAGACGTCACAGTGTGGTGGAGGAGGAAGACCGGGAGACAAATCGTTGAGGTCCAGTGTTCTCAGTGTTGTACTAGAGGAATGTCTGGGGCCAAATTAGTTCCGTTGGGCTTCAGGGGCTGAGCCTAAGCCTGCAGAGACTCTGAGATTTCTTGCAGGCACCTGAAAAGGAATGTCCCTGACCTCAAATTAAGTAGTGCCCAGGTGAAATTTCTCTACAGGGCTCCTTGTGATGGAGAACATCTTCAGCCAATGCTGTACAATTGCTAATATGACAGACTCACAGAGCTAAACCTCATAATAGTCCTTAATCTGAATGGACCATGTTGCATAAAGTGCCTTACCTGGTGCAAAGGCTGCAAGCATTGTCTTCCTGCCTCCCCCCACAGTAGGGAGCTCTCAGGACAGCCAAGTCCTACTAAGGTGTTTGAACATTAAGGGTGTACATACAGGTTTCAAATCAGCACAGTGTTGGACATGGAAGAGGATTGCACCTGTATTTAGGGAACCTGCGTTCTCTATACTATGTTATAAAAGTAATCAAGGAATTTGATTTGAAAATCTGAAAGCCATAGATTTTTCATATCATAGCTGCCCTGTACTGTCTCCTGGGAACTCAGTTTATTTGTCATCTCCCCTCTGTGACGGTCAGTCTGAGGGGCAGCCACACTGCTTGTGAGCAGCAGAGAGCCCTCTGTGTTGTCACAAATGTCACGGTGGCCCCTTCTGTCTGCTTGAGTTCTTTGTGAAAACAGAAACCAGTGGCACAGATTAGTCCTCAACTCTATGTTGATCCTAGTTTCCTTAATTAATCATTTTTGAAAATTATAGTAAAATTTACATAACATACATTTTACTACTTTAACCATTTAAGTGTAGAATTCATTGGCATTCAGTACATTTAGAGTAAATGGTAACCATTTAAAGGATTTTCATTATGCCACACAGAAATTCTGTGTCCATTAAAAAATGACTATACATTCTCCCCTTACCCCATCCTCCATATTATCTGTGTGATCAGTTTTCCTAGTGTGGATACCTTATAGGGTGTGAATTTACAATATTATTCTCTTGTGTCTGGCTTTTTTCACTTAGCAAGATGTTCTCAAGGTTCATCTCTGTCCCAGTGTGTATCAGAATTCAGTGCTAGCCGAACATTCTTATCAGTATATTGTAACAAACATTATCATGAAAAGGTTAGATGTTTTCAATCCCGACACTCATGGTGACTACATGGAACTAACTGAAAGTTACAGGCACAACAATTTTGCAAAACCTGGATGTATACAGAGTCCTCTTACAAATAAAGAAAAGTTTAAGTTAATAAAAAATGGTTTTCAAGATAAATTCCTCTCTGAAAACAATACTGAAGTTGCCAATGGTGAAGGAGGAACTGGGGAATATTTATGGACTCTACACTGGTCCCCAGGTGCAGGAAGACCTACATGACCACTCACCCATTTTCCAGGATAGGGGGCCATGGTTTTGTTTACTAGAAACCAAGGCTAACTTGTTACTGTGCCACAAAGAATGACAGCCATGAACAAATGACAGCCATGGACAAATGATAGCCATGGACAAATGACATGTCATGGTCAAAGGATATGTTTCATAAAACCAATTTCCTAAACTGTTTTTATGAAGGCAGAGACTTTGTCTCTACGGACATTATTTTTTCCAATACCCGAGAACCCAGTGAGATTTATAGGAAGCAGAGCTCACTCATTCAGAGCCAGCTTCCCACCTGCAGCATGGCTTCCCAGTCACACAGTGAATGTAATTTTCAGGGGAGCAAATTCTGAGTAATAAATAAGGAGTCTTTCTTGATACTATCAGGTAGAAAAGAATTATAAAGAAGAGTTGTGTGGTTTGGGACAGGCATGCTTTCCACTGCAATGAAACTTGCAAAGAAAATGTGTTCAATAGAAAGATTCAGAGGAAGATAACATGAGAACACTATTGGTAATGTCAAGAAGGATGGAGACAATGTACTTTCAGATAATGTTTTCTCTGAGTAAAGCTAGAAAAGCCAGGTTAAAAAGAAATCTATCTGAAGGCATTGGGGAATTACTGAGGCATTTCAATGGCACAAGGTTGAGAGAAATGCATGTTAAAGACGGAGCGTGCCGGACCAAATTGCTGTCTGAGTCACATGTGACTGACCAGGGCAGAGGCTGTTCCTCACTGGCCTATCTGCTTTCCGACAGCTCCAGGGGTCCCTGAGGAAGGCTGCCCCAGGTTTATCCACCTCAGGGGTGTCCTGCAGAGCCCGCTGGAGAACCAGCCGCAGGGTCTGCTGCCCTTCCTGCCTCGGCTGCCTATAGGAGCCCACAAAGAAGTAAATGACGGGGTTGGCGCTGCTGTTGACACACGTCAGGAACATGGAAACTACAGGTAAATAACATTTGACTTGAACATCACGCCGCATCCATGAATATGAGAGCCAGGCAATGCCCAAGGGCAGGGCACAGAGGAGGAAGACCAGCACTGTGAGCAGGATGGTCACATACAGCCTGGTCATCCGCATCCGCTGGGAACCACATAGGAATCTGAGGAGCAGGGCCAGGCTGGAGCCACAGAGAACCACAAGAAAAACAACCAGCCACATAACTGTGATAGTTTCAGATGTCTGACGTGTAGTATGGTCATCAATTTGCAGTAATCCACAGAAGAGATTCATTGTGCTCAGCAGCAGGGCCATGGCCCAGAGCAGGCCACACACAACAGCTGACATATGTGTGGGGCGGTGGCAGCGGTACCAAATGGGCCACAGGACGGACAGGCAGCGCTCAACACTGATGGCGCTCAGCATGCTCAGGCCTGCAAGGTAGGGAAAAGACAACACATAGATGAAGATGTAAGGGAGGAAGAAGGGATAATGGAAGTCCTCAGAGAGTGTATTCAGGGATTGTATCATTGGGAAGCAGAGGAAGAGGAAGTCGGCCATGGCCAGGTTGAGGATGTAGACGGAGAAGGCGTTCCTGCGCATGCAGAAGCCCCGCAGCCAAACGACAATGCCGTTTCCCGCCAGCCCAAACAGGGCAATGATGCCAGTCAGCCAAGGTAAGATCTGAGCTGCCAATCCACAAGGTTGGGAATAGGTCTCGTTAGTTCCATTCCTTGCTGTGAATTCCATGCTCCACGCTGGGGTAGTCGACTCAATGCTCAGAAACGCTGAATTCGTGCCCCTGGGACCTCAAAGAAGACATGAACAACAATTGTATGATCTCTGATTGTCACGACCAACCTGCAATGTGTGAATGACTGTGTCTGTTTTACTGAGGAGGGAAACAGAGGCACACAGGGATAAATACCCAATGAGAAGGTGAGGTATCCTCAAACCTGGATTCAAACCCAGTTTGAATCTTATCCTGTGCTTTCATTCTTTGTTTGCCTCAAGCTATAGCCAAATTAAGCCAATCATCATTTTTAAAAGTTTCATTTTAATTACATTCTGATTTATATATTGAGAAAAGTTCTTAAATGCACTCTTTCAGTGACTATTTAATAACGACTTTATTTTGTTCTTCTAATAATCATATGTTGATGTCCTAACCCCCAGTTAGTCCTAATCTTACTGTACAGTATGTGGAGATGGGGACTTTAAAGAGGTAATTAAGTTTAAAGGAGGCTGTAAGCCTGGCCCTTAATCAAATAGGTCTTGTGATGCTAGATAAGAGGAGATTAGGATGTAGACACACAGAGGAAAGAACGTGAAGACGGAGAGAGAATAAGACACCATCTAACCCTGTCCAAACATTCTTCTCAGACTCTGGTCTCCAGCGTTGTGAGAAAATAAACTTGTGTTGTTGAATCCACCCAGTCTGTGCTGCTGAGTTACGGCCATCCTAGCAAACTAATAGAGACATGCCATGTACCTGCACTGTGTCAGGCATATGATCTTCAGTGTGAATAACACTAGACCATAGTCTTTGGAGCTCATCCTGAAGGGGCTGAGTGAAAAGTTAATAGAGGCTGAAAAGGGAAGAGGTCTGAAGGGGTTTCCAGCTGTTAAGAGTCTGTACGAATCCTAGTAAACCATCCATAGAGAAACTGATCTTGGAGAAAGCATCTTAGAATCAGATAGAAATGCATATAGGAATTTAGTATATGATAAAGGTTGCATGTGAAAGTCATGGGCGAAGCATGTAAAGAAGCAACTGTGGGGGAAGGAGGGAAACCAGGAGGGTACAGTGTCCCAGGATCCCAAGTGATGGAGTGATTGGTCAGTAATTAGTGTCAGTTACAGTTCAGTGGTCAAGAAATTGCCCTTTGGCTTAGCAATGTGGAGTCATTGCTGATCTTGTCACAGTAGTGGCAGAGGAAGAATGGCCCGAGGACTAAGTGGAACAGGTGTAGGAGAGAAGGGCAAGTGGTGTGATGGGAGCCCAGGACACTCAGACGTCAACTGAAACACCACCCTAGACAAGAAGACAGTGAAGACAGGAGGCTGCAGGGCATGTTATTGTACAAAAAATCAATAGTAATAAAGTCAAAAAGAAAGATATTTTTGGCATGGCATGAAATATACTCAAAATATGAAATATTGGGAATTGGTAACATATCATAGCCAAAGTGCTAAATTATTTATAAAAAGTTTCTGTAAAATGATGATTTAAAATTGAAAAAGTCAATGAGAAAATGACTTAGGTCATAAATTGCTAATTTGGTGAAAATAAAAATGGGTCTTAAACATATGGAAGGATAGGCAATGCAAGTATAATAAAAGACATGAATTAAAATTCGACAATTACATTTAACTTACTCCCATATAAAAGCCTAAGAGGTTTGATAGCGTACTGTGTGGGAATGGTGGGGACCAGGCACTTTCACTCTTGTCTGGTGTGAGTGCCAATATATACATCCTTCAGTGAAGGCAATGTGCAACATGTACAAACATACAAAGTATCAGCCTTTGTAATTCGTAACCTCAGAATTTATCCAGAGATATACTTGTGTATGTTCAAGGGACATATGTACAGAGTGAATGAATATAGCATTACTTGCAATAAAAGATTGTAACCAGTCAAAAGGACCATTGATACTATGTAAATTATGGTCCATTTATGGAATACTCTGTAGCTGTATGAAAAGAACAACAACCTGATATGAAAGGACCTCAAGATAGGTTAAATAAAAGTAATACAGACCACTGTATATTTTATATGAGAGAGACTGTACATGTATTTGTGTGTTTGTATATATATATGTGTGCCTACACATATATATGTATGTGTATATATATGCACACACACATATATATATAGTTGTTTCGACATTAAACATGGTGGATGAAGGTGGAGATGGGATGGAAAAAGTTGGTGAGTTTCTTCAGGGATCTGGGCATGTGGCAGCAGAGAAAGAGGAAGTCGGCCCTGGCCAAGTCTGTGGTATAGACGGAGAAGGTTTCCTGCGCATGCGGAGCCCAGGAGCCAGAGCACAGTGTGTTTCCTGCCAGCCTGGCCAGGGCCATGGTGACTTGCCCAGCAAGTTCAGGATCAGGGTCATCAAGTCACAGGCTAGTGGAGAGTTCTTTTCTCTCCCATCAGTTGGTGGGAGTTGTGTCCCCGAGGCTGGGATGGTTGGGTCCATGCTCAGAAACCCTGCACTGGTACCCTGGGAGCAGAAGGAGACTTGGGCACCAGCTGTGTGATCTCTGATTCTCAACACCACCTGCTGTGTGGGCATTACTGTCCCTGTGTCACAGAGGAGAGACACAGAGGCTTGGAAGGAATAGGAGTTAATTGAAGGCTCGGTAATCCTGGGAGCTGGATTCAAGCGCAGTTCTCACTGACTCTAAAGCCTGGGCTCTCTCTACTGCGACACCTGTCCTCTCCTGATACAGGACTATTCTAAAGTCCAAACCCTCCTATTCACTCTCCCAACCATTTCCTGGAGACTGGTCCCCAGCAGAAGGAGACCATCTGTGCAGGCCATGTGGGACAGCAACAGGCCTCTGAGCCCTGATTTCCTTCTGTCCTTGCAACACAGGTTTCCTCTCAGGGACAGGAAATCTAAAGCCTCAGGCATGAGACATGAGGCCCTATTTGCGGTCCCCTCTTTTACCAAAGAGAATGAAGACTATGCTTTAGGAACTTGAGAGGAAAATGACTTCTTGCTAGAATAGGTGTGAGAATGGCCAGGTTGAGGATGGCCAGGTGTGAAATGCCTCAGTGCATCAACCTGTGGGGATAGGACGCACTTTTCTCCTGTCCATTGCTGGTTCCTGAATGCCTCGTTTCAAGATGGGGACACAGTGGGTATTCCAAAAACTTGTAATCAGGAAATGAATAAGTGAATGAATGGGTATCTAAGTGTAGTGGAAGATTGGGGTTAAATGTAAAATAAAAAATGTTAAAAGAAATTAAAGTTACCAGAAAGTACAAATATATTCCTGCAATAAAGATAGTTTTCATTCATCTTTTCCCCCTCTATGGAAAGCTCTGTCATGTTTGAAATAATTATGTACTGTATTCATAGTAGTTATTATATAATTTGTAGTTGTTCTGTGTACAGTAGCTATTATATAATAGCTGACTAATTATAATATTTATTACAGACAACTAATGATGGCCACAGTCATGCCTCCAAATCTGGGAGGGCCAGTAGTACCTAAAGGAATTTACGTATATAGTTTAAGGGGAGGATTCACTGCTGAACTGAAATACCCTTCATTTAGGGGAGAATAGGCCCCCCTACACTAAGGCTGGTAAAGGTTGTTAAAGGAGAGAGAGGTGGCAGTGCAGCTGAATAGAGGTATTTGAAGTGGGGAATGATAAGGAAGATTATTAAGTGGGTTTACTTGGATGTATTAATATAATACCAAGCCAATGCATTGTCTGCCACCATGATTTTGATTAGAGTTTGCTTTGCTCAATAATATATTTTAAAAATATGATAAAATAGATAACATGAAATTTGCATTCTATTTTTAAGTGTCCGAGTTGGTGGCATTTATTACATTCACATTTTTGTACAGCCATAGACACTATGTATTTCCAAAGCGTTTCATGCACCAAACAGAAACTCTGCACCTATTAAACAATAACTCCCGACCCTCCTGTCTTCCCTTATCTCCTAGAAACCCCTAATATACTTTCTGCCTCTGAATCTTCTTAGTCTATATTTCATGTAAGTGGAAACATACATTATTTGTTCCTTTCTGTCTAGCTTATTTCACCTAGCATAATATTTTTATAGTTCATCGGTAATGTAGCACATATCAGACTTCATTCCTTTTTATGACTGAAGAATATTCCATTGTATGTGGACACCTCCCACGTGGGCGAGGGGAACCTGCGGCCTTGAGACCACACGTGGCCTTCTGGATTCTTGAGTGCAGCCTTTGACTGAATCCAAACTTGGCAAAACAAACCCTTGTAATAAAGAAACCTTAAAATCTGTATCCCCATCATATGCCGAAATAAAAAAATAAAAAAAATAAAAAATAAAGAGATTTGTTCTGTGAGGTTTGGATTTGGTTGAGGGGCTGCACTTGGGGATCTGGAGGGCCATGTGTGGCCTTGAGGTCACAGGTTCTCCACCCCATCTGAACACTTTATTAGTTACACTTTTCAGCTATCATGAATGATACAGCCATGAACATTTGTGTCCAAGTTTTTGTGTGGAGATATGATTTCAATTTTTTGGGATATATACTTATAAGTAGAACTACTTACTGGGTGATATGGTAATTCTATATTTAGCTTTCTGATTAGCCACCAAACTGGTTTCCATAGCAGCTGCACACCATTTTACATCCTATCACCAATGATGAGGGTTCCAATTTCTCTACATGCTCTTTTTCTGTGTGTTGTTTTCTAAAAGCTCAGCTAGTAAGTGTCAAGTGGTATCTCATTGTAGTTTTGATTTGTATTTCCATAAAGATTAAAGACATTGATCATCTTTTCATACACTTACATTTTATTTGTAGATTTTCTTTGGAGCAATGTCTACTTGAGTACTTTGCCTGTTTATGTGGGCAAAGGTGAGCTTGTGGCCCCTACTCTGCCATCTTACTAACCTTACTCCCTGAATAATCATTTATGTAAGAGACTTTAAGGGGATATTTAAAAAAACAATAGATGTGTAGAATTTATTCATTCTGTCTAACTGAAACTTTATACACTTTTACCAACATCTCCTCATTCCCTCCTCCCAGTTTCCAGCCTCTGATAACCACCATTCTACTCTCTATACGTTGGACTTTTTTAGATTCCACATATATCTGAGATCATACAGTATTTGTTTTTCTGTGCCTGGCGAATTATACTTAGCACAATGTCCTCCAGGTTCAACCACGTTGTTGCCAATGAGGGAATTCCTTTTTTTTTAAAGGCTCAATAGTATTTCATTATATGTTACATTTTCTGTATCCATACTATGTTGATAAACACTGTTATTGATTCCCTATCTGGACTATTCTGAATAGTGCCACAATGAACATGGTAGTGCAGACATCTCTTGGATGTACTGACTTCATTTCTTCTGTATATGTACCCAAAGTGGGATTGCTGGATCTTATGGTAGGTTTTTAGTTTTGTTTTTTGAGAAATCTCTGCACCGTCTTCCATAATGGCTGTACTAATTTACATTCTTACCAAGAATGTACTCCTGGATTGTGCATTTAATAGAAGGAGTGTGACCTCCTCTGTGCCTTCTCTCATTCTGCTCTGGCTAGAATGCTGATGTGGCAAGAAGTGTCAAGTTCATGAGGATTTTTAGGAATGGGGGAGTAACCAGTTGGAAGGTTCTCTCATGTGTAAAACCTTGGAGCTACCATTTATTAGATCATTTCAGGGCAAATAAAATTCTCTCTTTGCACTGTTTTAACAAGTTTCTATTACAGTAGCCAAAATTAAAATTTAGCTCATAAACTAAAAGGTCCATAATAAGAATATGTTTTCCCCTTCCTAATACATTCATTTTCAAAATATTAATAATGATAACGTGCTATTGTTCCCATTAAGTTATACTAAAGAAATAAGGTAAAAGAGGTAAAAATAAAAACACTTAGGCGGTATAATTACAAATTGACCAATCACATAGAGATAGAGAGAATTCCAGGAAATACAAACTCTGTGTTGGATATAAGAAGCTGATGGGTGTTTTCCATTTGCCATTAAGGCCTACTCTCCACTCTTCTCTACCTTGATTAGTATCCCATAGGATACATTTCCGTACCGTACCAATGGGCTCCATTTCTCTGTGGCTCCTTGTTAATTGCAGTCAAAGGAAAACACTGACAAGAGATTGGAGGGCAGGATGTGAGGGATGTGCAGGTTGCTGATCCATCTCCTGGCTCCCTCCTTGCTAGGCTGTGAGTTGACAGTGGCAGTGTTGCTTTACCTGTCAGCGTAGTCCCTGTCTGTTGGCCCTTTCCTACAGATACAACTGCACCTACGGTCACAGGGACAGCTACAGTTACAGTACAGCCCTCTCTGAGTTCTGGTGACTGTTCTTTCCCATTGCTTCTTCAGCCAGGTGTAGTAAAAACACCTTCCAATAATTTGCCTTTGGAGTGTTATCATCTCTTATAATAGTCCCTTCACCTGCCATCTTTGAACTAGTGTTTTAATTAAACTCTCTTTAGTGATTCCAGTTTGGGCCATGTATTTAAGGCTAGGGCATTGCTAGATACACACAAAGGAAAACTTTTGGAAAAAAAGCAAGGATATCAATGAAATCTGGGTTATTAACAGCTCTTTAGCATTGAGAAGCATGCATGTGCCACAATGTGTTTCCCAAATTAAGGAAAACAGCAGATTCCTCAGCATAACAGCAGATAAGTATGGTTGGGATGACAAAGAGACTGTGGTGACAGTAAAGAGGAACAGCCCCGGTAGACAGCACTCAGGTGTCCCCCAGTCAAGCCTGCCAGCCCAAAGTTGCCAAGAGGGAGCCTCATGTATCCTGTCCTTCCAGCTGGAGCCTCCGTGGCTCCCTGAATACTCCTCTCCAAGGGGAATTATGTGAATGTGGACTAAGAGCAAAAGCATAGCAATAGCTTTTGAAATAAATTTTACATAAGCTCTAGCCATTTTTTCCATTCTTCCTACTGGAAGGGGAAGCTGACCTGTGCTCAAGGAGGTGGCAAACTGGGCCTTACCATTGACAGCCATTAGAAGGCGCTACTCTGTCCTGGAGAGGTGCCTGCAGCAGGTGGCAGAAACCTGGTGCCTGAGTGAGGCTTATCAAAATGCTGAAGGGCCCTGTGATTTCCTGTACAGGGACCTGCTGGCCAATGAGAGTGTTGAGTTGTTTGAGTAATGACCTGTCCTCATTTTGTGTCACTCTACTCTTATCTCTCAACCTCTGCTCATCCCAACTCCCATCTAGTCCCTGTCCCTGTAAATGATTGTTGTTTTGGAGCCTTTTGCTGCCAACTGTGTGCAGGAGTAGCCATGCTAAGCAATGTGAGCCTGTGCTGGGAGGCTTTATAACTAAGAAACAAGCACACCCTCCTCAGTGTCTTTCATGGTCCTCATGGCCTATCCCACCTCTCCATTTTTGTTTTACCAAAGTAATAATGTGTGCATGTTTATAATTTGTTTCTAAAGGTAATGGAAGTGTATCAAAAGGTGAAAGTCTTCCTGAATCCTATTCTCTGGAAACACAACTTGTTGGAGTTTTTGTTCTTAAATCCTTAATTAGTTATGGATATAGCTTTGAACAGTACATTTTTATTACTATTTTTAAAAGTTTATTTGTGTTAACAACTGGAGAAATTTACCTCTCTTGTGAGTTATAAAGATGTTAGGTCCCATACTAGCTGACACTCAGCTCTCTAGGGATGGAGTGTGTGAGAGATGGATTGAAGCCGGCAAGGTTTGGTCTGGCATGTTGGCAGAGGAGGATGTGGCAGGGGGTGGAGGGCATGTGCAGGGTAGTGATTACAATGGATCTTGGCAAGGATGGAAGTATGAAGTGGTGGTCCATGAGCCACGTTGGGTCAAGATACTAGAGGTCAGGATGGTGTGGGAGAGTCCCCAGAGTTGAGGCACTAGGAAAAATTAGTATAAAATCAGAAGTAAGGGTCAAACAGTGTGATCTTGAAACAGACAGTAGAGGTGATGCCATTGTAGGTGATGACAAGATCCTAGAGTGGATGGTTTGAATGGGATGGATGTAACAAGGTTAAAAAAAGGAGATGTTTAGAATATGAAGAGGTGAGGATGTTGGATTGACCATGGCCATGAATATTGGAGTCATTAAGAATGAGGACAGGGAGAGGGAACCAAGATGGCCAACTAAAGACATGACTTATCAGAGTGTCCAGGCTGAACGGTGGAAGGTTGGAGTGAGGAGAGTGGAGAACAGTTGTGGCCTGGATGTGGATCATATGGAGAGACAGCAGAGCCATCCAGGAACCCCACCAAGAAAGGTTGCAAAGCTGAGAGAGAGGAAGAGAGAGAAGAGAGGACACGCAGTGCTCGGTGATAATGACACTCAGCATGCTCAGCGCTGCAAGGTAGGAAAAGAGCATCACAGAGGTTAAGACCTTGCTCATTAAACTCAATGTGCTGATAAGTTTCTTCTGGATATTGATAGTGTTGAAGCAGAGGAAGATGAAGTCGGCCCCGGCCAGGTTGAGGATGTAGACAGAGAAGGCGTCCCTGTGCATGCGGAATCCAAGGAACCAGAACACATCCCCGTCTCCCAGCAGCCCAACCAGGACAACGGAGATCACCAGCAAGACTGGAATCAGGGCTGGCTTGTAGCAAGTTATAGGAAGGGACTCAGCACTTCCATTCCTTGGTGTGAGTTCTGTGCTCTGGGCTGGGATGGGGGGTCCATGCTCAGAAAGCCTCACTAGTGTCCCTGGGAACACAACATTTGAGCAACAACTGTATCATCTCTCATTCTCAGGACCACCTGGAATGTGTGAATCACTGTCTCAATTTTACAGAGGAGGGGAACAGAGGTTTGTAGAGAATAATCAGACAAAACGAGGAGTGTGCTCAAACCTGGATTCGAACCAAGCTCTAGCTGACTAAAGGCAGGGCTCTCTCTATTGTAACACAGGTCCTCTACTGACATGGGAACCTTCTGTGATGGAAACACCTCCACACACCAGGCTAGGGCTATGGACCAAAGCATTACTCTGTCTTGAGCCACAAATTTTCAGGTGATGTAGGAATTCAAAAAGACTAAGTGGTGATTGTGACACCCCCATGACTAAGAGTGGTCCATCCACAGAGGAGAGATAAGACCATATATTAGGGACATGAGGGGATGAGACCTCTTGCTAGGACAGGCATGAGGATGGCTGGGTCTGTTGGGCTAGAAATGGCTCAGTGTGTCAGCTATCGAGGACAGGTGCACTTTTTATATCTCCAGTGCTGGATCCATTTACAGCACACTGGATTCTCAATAAATATTTATTGAATGAATGAATGCATGAATGAGGAGTCTAATGTTAGTGGTAGATTTGTGATATATGGAAAATAAAAAAGGACCCACAAAGAAAGGCATTAGAACATACATGTATAAATAAATGAAGAAAATTTCATACATCAGAATTCTTTTTGTGGAGAGCTCCGTGTTTTTCAGGAATTACGTATGTGTGCTCAAATATCTGAAGTGAATCCTGAATACTTTTGAAATAAGAATTTAGAATGGGTTTTTTTGAGCACCTAGAATCACTTTGGTCCAGTGTGGAGGTAGGTGTGGGTCTGAGGTGAATTGCTCATCAATGCAGAGGAGGAAGGAGTAAGTGAGAGTGCAGTCTCAGTGCCACTGATGGAGGGATGTGAAGTATGAAAACATCTATGGAAAGCTAGTAAGTGTGTGCTGGGTGTGTACACTATACACCTCCTCCATTCTCTCTCCTGGGAGATCTTTAGCACAGTGTCCTCTTCTGATGAAAGTTTTTTTTATGAGAGCAGTGTATGAGAAGAAACAGAAACATTCAGGGCTTGGAATGCAAAGGGAGATGGGCTTTCAGATTTCAATTGAAGGAGGATGAGCTCACATAGGAGTGAATAACAGCAGCTGACCGAGAGTTATTATGTATTGTCTAATTTATCCTCTCTCAAGCCCATAGGTAAAAATTAGTATTATTGTCATAATGCAGAAGATGAAATGGGAGCACAGAAAGGATGAGCTATTTGTGTCTTTCCTCATAGTATGGATTTGAACCCAACTGGGATCCCCCAGAGTCCACCATTTTGACAGTCTTTGGACACACAAACCCTGTGTATTTATTACACATCTGTGGACCCCTTCGCCTGGGCTCAGTCCTACTCCTCTGTGGTCTGTTAGGTATTGGGTGTGCTTTAAAACCTGAACTTTATCTCCTTCCCCCCTACATCATCTATGGAAAAGTTGTCTTCCATGAAACCTGTCCCTGGTGCCAAAAAGGTTGGGACGACTGGAGGAAATCAGAGGAGTTATTCCCAAGTTATACCCAAGTTGGCAGTCAACATTGTGGATTGGAGAAAAAACTTACCTCAGCAACCTCCAGATAGAAAGAGAGAGAGAAGTCAATCATATAGGAAACAAAATAGAGTGAAGTGAAAATATAGTGAGTGAATGACAATTATGAACAGATATCAAAATTCCGGAGTCCTTTTCTTTCTCACCAAGGCAGCCTTTGCTTTGGAGTCCTGAAGACTCACAGGGAGGGAGGCCTCCCAGTGGGAAGGAGATGCGTCTCTCTGCTGGGTGTAGGCAGGCATCAGGACTGAAGGTGCCATCATGAGCTCTCTCAGAAACCTATCTCCCACAGTCTGAGTTGACCAGAAAAGGAAATGTGAGGAAAATCAGAACCTGGGTTATCCCCATTCATGGCTCTTCCCAATTGGTATGTTTTATTTAGCATGATGCATCTGTCTTCCTTGTCAATCTAAAGCTTCACAGGACTAATCTATGTTGTTCCATAGTGTGAATAACATTTAGCACGAGTTCCCCAGAGGCTAGCAGTTTTAATATCCTCATTTAACACAAAACGAAGCTGAGGGGTAAAGAGTCAAAGCCATTTCCTGGGCTCACATCAGGAAGAGCAGGTGGATCACATCACATCAGGTGGATCAGTTCTCTGATCCACCATTCAGTGTCTCTGAGGAGTTCCATAAAAACCTTTACATGAATGAAGAATCTAAAAGCTGATCGGGGGTTGCAGAGACTGCTAGTTTCCCCCAATCTCCATTCTCCTCTTGTGTCGTATAATAATTCTGAGAGTTTTAAAGTGGCAAAAGAACTCCATGTCAGCTTTTCTTGATCCTGGATGACACCCTGTAACTCACCGTTGGCCAGTGGGAGGTGAGATGAAGAGAGGTAACAATTCTTGGCATGTGGGATTAACAGAAGGTGCAGAGTCTCCCTCCCCGTCTTCCTCCTCCATCAGTCTGGATGCTGATGTGGCTGAAGCCATGGATCATTATGAGGAAGAGAGCAACTCTATTAAGGATTGGGGCCAAACATCCTTGGAGAGCTAATGTATAATGCCTTAGAGACCCTAGCTCAAGTCTAGAATATGTTCATCCCTGACTGTGAGCAGAGGGTTTGTTCTAGGACCCAGGTGCACACCCAAGTCTGCAGATGCTCTGTCTCATTATGTGAAATGCAATAATGTTGGCAGATAAATCACACACATTCTCTTACACACTTTAAAACATTTCTCGATTACTAATAATACCTAATTCAATGAAAATGCTAAGTAAATAGTCATTATATGTACTGTTTAGGAAACAATGACAAGAAAAAATGTTAGTACTTTTTCAATACAGACACAACCACCCTTTTTTCCTTTAAATATTTTCAATCCATGGTTGGTTGAATCTGGGGATGTGGAACCCACTGATAGGTAGGGCCGGCTGTACTTTCTTGTTTAGGGTATTTGTATTTGGGTGTGTATTAGAGCAGCAAAACTTATATTCTAATCAAAAGGAATATGTCTTCTCTTTGTAAAATCACATTTACTAGCTGTTTTTGATGAATGCAGGTATTTCTTCATAAAAATGATACTAGACAAAGAAGGCAAACAGAAAATAACTGTTCTCTGTTTGTGGCTCATGATGGATAGGGTGAAGATGAGACATGATTCAATGACAATTAGATAGAGGAAACCCCTGGAGGTAGGAGGACATAAGCAGGTGTGAGGCTTAGTCTCATTTGCCACCAGGATTTGCTTTCCATCCTTCTGTACCCTGTTTGGCATCTGTGGGGTGTGGCTTCTATGTACTTCATCAGTGGGACCCTCTCCCTTCTGGTTTCTGGTTGAATTGTTCCTCTAGGAGGCCCTACTAGGACACTGCGGGGCATGAGAAGAGTGATTTGGGATTCCCACCTCCTGACTCTCTGCCTGTTTGGCTGTGTACTGGAATTGGCAGTGCTTCTCCAACTGCCTGGTCTCCTCTCCTAGCTCTACAGCTATGGCCATGGCTGTGCTCTTAATGGTCACTTCTCCTCCGTTGTCATTTTAAGACAAAGATGGAAATAGTGCTTTGCTAGTGCTGCCTTTAGGGTGCTTCCCCATGCATTGTCACTTTCTCTTAAACCTGCCTATCTATATTGACAGTGCCCACAGGAAATACTCTCCAATTATAACAGTTTGGACCATATTTTTCTTCCTGGGACCTTTCCAAATACACAAAAGAAAATAACTTTGAAAATCATATAACACAATAATCTCAGAGTTCATCTCTAGGACGCAATGCTTATATGTCCCCTTCCTTCTTAAGCAATTGTAAAAGGCAACGTTTTTTCCATTATAGCAGATTTGAATGGTTGAGTCAGGGATGAATATGGGGAAATGGATCAATGGGAAAAGGTTTGCTTGACACCACTTGGAGCTCTCACAGACTGGGCTGCCAGCACCCAGTGTCCAGAAGGAAGCTTCATGTCTCCTGCCTTTTCCTAAAGGAAACTTCATGACCCCCTGCATATAGCACCCCAAGGTAGGAACACAGAGATATAAATTGAGAAACAAAACTTTCTCTTACCTTGGAAAGATGATAGTTCTTGTATAAGCCCTTACCTTTTCTTCTTTCTTCTGTCTGGAGGTGGAGTACTGCGCCGTGCTAAAAGGGAGAGACTTTCTGGAATTGAGTGAGTCCGGTGGACCGTTCTCTGTCCTTAAATACAGGAGATGCCTTCAGGAGCTGGAGTGAAAGCCAGTCTTAGCAAGATGCTAGGCAGGTCTGTGATTTCCTGGTGAGGGACTGTGCGCAAAGCAGAGAGACCATAGCCATTTGAGAGAGCTCCCTCACTGAGATGTTTCTTGGCCTCTGTCCCATTTCCACTCTCCCATCAGCCTCTCCCATCCCATCCCTTCTGGTTCACCTCTGTAAGTAATTGATGTTCTAGACCTTTAGTTGCCTATAATGAGTCAGTAGGTATCAACTTCAAGCAATATGAGCTTATATTGGTGAGATTTTATCACTAAGCAATAAACTCCATCATAGGGTCATTCATAGCTCACCACAGCCTGCCCCACAATTTTGGTGCTTTCTTTATCATAATAGTAACAAATTCACAAATTATTCACAAAAATTTCACAAAAGTATTCACAAATACTTTTTTCCCAAATGACAGAGAAATGTATCCAAGGTGAAAATTTCCATTAGTCTCATTCTCTAGAAGCCATAGCTCACTACACTTTCCATTCTTATTACTTTTGTTATTATCAGCTCTGAATAATCAACTCATATTTCATTTCCAAATTCACCAGTATGAACAGTGGATCAATTGATTTCTCGCATGCAAAGAGTTTAGCAACGTAACATTTTCTTCCTCCATCTATTTCATGAAAGTTTTTTTTTTTATTTTTGTTGTAGATATTCAAAATTATATTTTTAATCTTATACTTCCATCTTTGCCTCTTACAAAAATTAATCTACTCATCATTTTTCATGATGTTATTTGAATGAGACTCTATTTTGAATATTGAGAAACGTTTTTTAATGAATTCTTTCAGCAACCATTTAATGAGGATCTTCTTATGGGTTGAACTTTTTCCCTCCAATATTCATATGTCAATGTTTTAACTCTTAATAAGTCAGAATCTTACTGTATAGTGTGTGGAGATGGGGGAATTTACAGGGATAATTAAGTTTAAATGAGGCTGTTGGCCTGGGCTTTAATCTTCCATGACTCTTGGTCCTATAAAAGGAGGAGAGTAGGATACCAGCACACAAAGGGAAGACCATGTGAAGCCACTGGGAGGATAAGGCAGCAGCCAACCCTGTACACATCTTGATGTGACTTCTAGACTACAAAGTTGTGAGATAATATACTTGTGGTGTGTGTGCAGTATTCTCAAACAAGTCGCAATATACTCTTAAAGCCTAATCCAGACCAAGATCCAGGTCCTAATTCTGTTCAATACCAAAAAGCTGAGAGCGATGAGGAGATTTCCCAGAAAGTTGAAGCTATGGGAGTTTGTTTCATGTGGTTTAAGAAAAGCAATTTCATAGCCTAAAAATGCAAAGTGAGGCAGGAAATGGTGATGGAAAAGCTGCAGCAAGTTATCCCAAAGATCCAGTGAAGATCATTGATGAAAATATCTACACTAGACAACAGAATTTCAATGTAGATGAAACATTCTTCTACTGGAAGAAGATGACATCTCAGATTTTCATAGCTAGAGACAAATCAATATCTGCCTCCAAAGCTTCAAAGGATGGTTGACTCTCTTGTTGGAGATTGTGTAGTTGGTTACATTAAGTTGAAGCCAGTGCTAATTTAGCATTCTAAAAATACTCAAGCCCTTAAAAATTATTGTACATCTACTCTGCCTGTGCTCCATACGTGGAACAACAAGGCCTGGATTATAGAACGTTTCTTTGCATCATGATTTATTGGATATTTTAATCCCAATGCTGAAGCCTACTGCTTAAAAAATAAAAGAGGGAGAACCTTTTCAAGCCATGACTGGTCATTGACAGCAGTTTCCACAGTCTCTTGCCCATGTCACTTTGCTTCAAGGGTCAAATGCCCATTCCAGGCAACTCAGGCATATACTCAGGTTATAGGATTGCTACAGTCTCAATCTTATGCCATTTGTACTCAGGTATCTGTTTTCAAAATAAAGTGGTGAGGTTTGACATTACCATAAAACCTGTTGACTGAAGATAAGAGTTGTGATTCAGGCAGCCTGAGAAGTTTATGTCTCTACACACTGACTATAATCACGATAGGCACATACTCCTCTCACCTATGAGGCAGCTACCTGGAATCCAAAGAGATTGCTGTGATGACCCTTCTCTGTGATGGTGTGGGATATATAAAGAACAATCCTAAAATTCATACAGAACCAAAATAGAGCCTGCTCACCAACTGTAAGCAGCTTTTTAGTATAAGTCCTATTTATCTTTTTTTGTTTTTCACTGGTTTTGGGAGTCTTAAGTCATAAATTCTTTGCCTAGGCCGATGTCCAGAAGAGTTTTTTCTAGGTTTTTGTCTAAAATGTCTATTGTTTCAGGTCTTACATTTATGTTGTTAATCACTTGAGTTAATTTCTGTATATAGTAATAGACAGTGATCCATTATCGTTCTTCTTCATATGGCTGTACAGTTTTCCCAGGACGATTTACTGAATATGGTGTCCTTTCCCAAGTATATGTTCTTGTTGAATTCGTCAAGATCAGTTGGCTGTGAATATATGGCTTTATTTCTGGGTTTTCTATTCTGTTCAAAACCTGTGACTGTATTACTAATTAAAAAATAAATTTTAAAACTAGGAAAAGAGATTTAATGATCTACCTAAAGAGGGAGATAGAGATATGAGAAGATATGAAAGAGAGAGAGAGATGGAGAGAAAGAATTATTTGTAGGTAAGAAAATGAAGATAATGAGTACAGAAAACTCTTGATGGGATTTTTCCTAAATGAAAGGGGAGAAATCAAGCCATGGATGGAGGGGAGTATGGACTTGGTGGTGTTTTAAGCCAGGAAATAGGATAACGTGTTTGAACAGTAATGGAACAATCCATTAAGGTAGGAAACATCAAAGACTCAGGAGGGAGAGGCAGTGATTATACAGAGTGTTTCTCTGGGGAGGGGACATGGGAACCAGAACACAGGGGAAAGGGTGATTTCCCTCAGGAGTGTGCAGAGCCCATCTGCTGGCATGAGAGAGAAGGCAGAGAAATGGGCTGAGAGGCAGATGGGCAGATAGTCTGGTGGGGCGATGGGGAAAGTCTCAGCAGAGCATCAGCTGAGAGTGATAAAAGAGAGAGGAGGCAGTTTCAGAAGGGAGGAGATAGCATAAAGTGTTTATTTTGGGGACTGAGAGGCAATTGTAAAAAGGTTATGTGATTGTTCAGCAGAGCTAAGTGGACTTATAAGGGTCAAGGTCATAAATTTAAGGTGAAACCATTGGGCGTAGTTGTGTGTTGTTCTCCAGCCACACTCAGGTTTGTGAAAAGAATCATGGAGTAAGTGGAGAGCTGCATTCAACCAGGGCAAAAGGCTTGAGCTGAAGCTTCACCAAAGGAAACATGTAGATGGCAAATAAAGACATTAAAACATGTTCCATATCACTGACCACAGGGGTTTGTGAAGAGTTACGGGTTGTGTGTCATAATGGAAACAACCCATGGCAGCTCATAAGTGGTGAAGAAAGAGTTCTGTATCTTCAACGTGGTGCTGGTTATATGACTCTACATGTAACAAAATGTTACAGAATTACACACACAGGCATATCCACTCATGAAAAAACGAGTGCATGTAAACAGTGGTGAAGTATGATAAGTTTGGTTTTGCAGATAATTGTATCGGACCCATGTCAATCTCCTGGTTTTGATGATATATACTGTTCATGTAACGTTTCACCATTGGTGTAGGCTGAGAAATGGGTATACAAATACAGGAACTATGTGCTATTTTAGTAATTTCTAGTTAGTCTTCAATTAATTTAGAGTGAAAAGTTAAAGAACAACTGAAAGATCAGATAGTTGTGTTGACTACCTCTGTGGAGATTGAAGTCACCAAGAATGAGGGCAGGGGGTATGCTGGAGGTAAGTTTGTGAACCAGGCACACAGGCCCTAGGATAATAAAATAAGCCTTCACATACCCTCTACTATGATGGTGTTTGTGGTATATGTGCTTGGCCTCAGTTTATCAGGAGCAGTGGATCTCACTCTAATGTCTGGCTGCCAGCAGTGGGCCAAGCCAGTTTACATTCAGGTCGAGAACCTGCCCTAGGATGCAAACCTTCCAGCCCCAGACAGAAGCCCTGATCCTCAAGCCACACTCTTCCCTGGCTGCTCCTATGGAGGCAGGGGTGTCCCACTTCCGGTTGCAGCATCAACCCACACCTCACGCTCCTCAGTTCCACCCCTGAGGGCTCCTTCCCCACTTGTGACCAGTTTGCAAGTGTCTTCTGTATGTCTCTGAGCGAAGAGATTGAGTCCTGGGTGATGGGACCAGAGCAGGGACCTCTCCTCAGGTCCCCCAAGTTCAAATACCGGGTGTGGTAGGGAGGGGTGGGCTGGACCCAGGTTACCTGCCAAACACTCAGGCAGGTCAGCTGCAGTTGTGCTGGGGCTGGTCACTAGGAGAAGTAGGCCCCTGTCTGTGCAAGCAGCCAGTCAGGAAGCTGTGGCGAAGTCTGGCAGGTGTGGGGCATGTGGTCCAAACACCCTCTGTCCTGTATTAGCCCAAAGCTGCAGCGCAGGAACTTGTGTTTGGATGCGTTAGTTCACCTGAGTTCCAGTCTCTCTCCCTTGAGTGTCATCCTGCAGTGGCAGCTTTCAGGGCCTTGGGGGATGGGCTCCCGAGATGGCTCCCTGCTGTGCTGCAGGTGCCTGGAGTTCGGAAGCCTGTGGAACTCCATGTGAGTTGGAGCAGTGCCTCTGCCTGATCTGCAGGCAGCACCCTATGCCAGTCTGGAGGCCTGTGGGGGTGAGGAGCTCTTCCATAGCTAAATTTGTAAAGGTCTGAGGTGGGAGCGTGAAGCCTCAAGGGTCTCTCACTTACTCGCTTCCTGGTCCAGTCTCGGAGCTGCTCAAGGTTCTCAGCAACCCTGAGAAGCCAGCCTCCCTTTCCCTTCCTTCACCCTCAGTGTCTGTCTTGCTTCTCTGTTGTTCATATATTCAAGCATTTTTTCCCGATCATCTATTTGAGTACTCATATCTTTTGGCCATCTTGGTTCTCCTGGCAAGAAGTGTCCGATAACTGCCTTTAGGCAGCCATCTTGCCTTCTCTGAGCAAGTATTTTTTAATGATAATTAGCCAGTTTTTTCAAGGATTCTCTCTTAAATGTGAAGTAAGAGCAAAATTTTTTTAAAGTAACAGGAAAGTCCTAATCAGACAGTCCATGTTCCAGCCTCCCTGCTGTGTACCTGTTAGTCTTCTTGAGCTGCCATAACACGAGACCAGAAGCTGAGAGGCTGAAACAGAAGAAATGTATTTTCTCACAGTTCTGGAGCCTAGAAGTCCCTCATGAAGGTGCCAATTGATTTGATTTCTTGAAAGGCCCGTCGTACTGATTTGTAAAAACCACCTTCATTTGTATGCTCACACCACCTTCCTCAGATGTTTGTGTGTGTTGTGGCTTGGGGAGGGTGTGGGATACACTATGTTTGTAACCTCTTGTTAGTTTGCTATTACTTCTGGTGAAAAGTTAAAAAAGAACTGGAAGATCAGTTTGTGGGATTGCCTCCCTACCTGGATGTTGAAGCACCAAGAATGAGGACGTGGGGGATGCTGGAGAGAAGTGTGTAAACCAGAAACCCAGGTTAAAATATAATGTAATAAGGATTCATACCCCCACCACTAAAATGAGGAATATAGTATAATCTCATCATTTTTGCTTCAAATTGTTATTGGGAGGTGGACAGGTAGAAGGGGGGAGGAGGGGAAGAGTACGCACTTACATGGTGGGTGCAGTGTGCACAACTCGGAGTCTGGGCACGCTTGAAGCTCTGGCATAGCGGGGTGAGGGGGGGGCAGGGGCAAGATATGTAACCCTAATAATATTTGTATCCACATAATATGAGATAATAAAAAAATGAATAAATAAACGTTATAGGTACAATTAAAGGTTTAAACCTGAACCTCTCCTCTCACTGAACTTCTGAACCTAATATGCATTCTTTTCTCATATGTGTGATAGGATATTAAAACCGGTGTATTAATCTAAATATCAAGACACTATAGATACCACATTTCAAAAGAGGTACAAGATGACATGCAGAATTACATAGCTTTGTGATCCCTCGATACCAGCTCACAAGTTCTCATTCAACCAAGGCTATAAAGAGGATTAGAGGTGAATTTTTACTGAGGCCTAAAATGCTAAATTCAATTTAAAGATGAACTATTTTCCCTGCTGCCAATTTGGGCCTTTTACATACAAAAATATTAAATCAGAGGAATGGGTGCATTGCACTGCTTCTTTCTTCTTCTCTACTCTGCCCCTCCCATTTCTTTTTGTTCTATCTCCCTGTTGTCTTTACCTGTGTATTCTGTCCCTGGAGCGTGGGACATATCTGTGGGAGGAGGGTCAGGAGAGCAAGACATTGCCTTTTTAACCCTTTGCACTTGCTTGCTTTTTTCTCGATTCCTTTATTCTACTCAGGATTTATTTTTTAAATACCCCAGATTTTACAAAGTGTGGCAGTAGAATTAAAAAAACTGGAGCTTCTTTTCATACAAACTTATTTATTTGTATTTTTTAATATTTCAAATTATTGATACATTCAAAGAGTAATGGCACTCGACATCCGAGTGCAAAACATTAACATATCCTGCTGGGCTGATATGACTGACCCTGTCTACTTGTAGCATTAATTCCAAATTCCTTTGCAAAACTTGTACCAACCCCTTCAGTTATGCCTGACTCCTTATCAGTTCAAGGCCACAACAAAGATTACTCATTGTTAAGAGAACTCCAATTTTTTTTGTAAGGCAAGCACAAGGTGAAATTTATAGACGGGGAGCAAGATAGTATTATAAAGGAAGAATAACATACAGGTTTACAGAGTGAGAGCGAGTTACATACACCACAGATGATGAGTAGACCCCTTGTCATAGCTAAAGAGTGAACTCAAGTTTTAATATCCTTGTTAAGAGGGATATTGCAACCATTTCCAGCACATTAGGTAGCATATTGAATGAAACTCATTTGCATATGGATCACCATTCCCTAAACAATGCTATGCTACTACTAACAATGCCACTACACATGGCTTCTTATAACATTTCCATCTCTCCAGAACCTATTTATCTTTCCTTGCATAATTCAAAAATTATTTTATGATGGCAAAATTGACAGAGGGTATATGCTTAGGGAATTAGAGAGTCCTGAGTCCAAATTCCAAATATTTCAAGAAGCATCCCCTGATCTCTTCACATACACATAAATGCTCACTAATGAGATTTTATCCCTGTCGGCTTCCCATCTCTGCCTTTGCATCCTGGAAGGATTCAGAACAGTTGGACTCATATCACAGGCTTGTGTAAGGAGACCTTGTCCTCCACACTGTACTGGACTTCTTAGAGAACAGCAACCAAATACCATGTGTATTTAGAGCCACCATTGCTGTGTTGACAGTGTTGGTGCTCAATACATACCACAGCAATATTTAGACAAACATCACAGCAATATATTCAAAACCCTTTAGCTGCCACATAGGTGAGAGGAGTATGTACATATTGTAGTTATAGTCACTGTGTAGAGACACAAACTTCTCAGGTTGCTGGAATCACAACTAGAGTTATCTTTAGTCCACATCTATGGTAAAGTCCAAACTTACCACCATACTCTGAAAACAGATACTTGAGCACAATTGGCATCCCATTACCTTACTATCCACTTGGGTTGCTTAGAATGGGCACGAGAACCATGATGGTCATGAAGTCACCTTAGAATCCATGTCCCTGGGTCCAGGTCCATGGTTCTTCACAATGTAGTACTCATAGGTTCTGCATGGCTACATACCCCAGGATTTCTTGATGCTAAGTAGGGCTTGGCTGGAGGCAAGGGCTTCCTCTGCTACAACACAGCATAGTGGGAGTGGGTACTGGCACAATTCCTGGTGCCTAAGCACCTGCACAAGCTCTCCTTGAAGAATATTTTGAGGAATTGTGCATTGGAGTGATGTCAGACTCTAGATTGAGGATTGCTGTAAGATTCGGCTTACTAGTCCTGTAGTTTTGTCAATTATGATACTTTTGTTGAGGCTGTTGTCTACCATGAGGAGCCAGCTGGTGAACATTCTCTCATATTTTGGAACCATCCCATCGTGCATCACCTGTGTGCTTAGGTATGACATTTCTCTTCAGGATGGAAGCAACACCCGTTAGAATTATTAGGTGCTCCCTCCTCAGTGTACCCTGGAATCACAAACCCAACTCTATGAGAGCATGTTCCACATCCTATGGCAGTCTTTCTTGCACTAGTCTTCTTTTTACAGATTTGAGCTCTGTGAAGGTGGGAGTGTTGTCCTTGACTCCCCGAAGTCTGGCATGTGGGCTGGAACATGGAGATGCTCAGTAAGTCCATACAGAATAAACTGAAGATTAAGTGAGTCACCTTGCCGTGAAACCTCCCTTAATGATATGTTCAGAACTGCAAGTGCATACAGTAATTTCAAAGTTCTGTTAATTGGCAATTATAAAAAAGTCATACATTTGTAATATACATATTTCATTTTTACCTAGAATTTATTTAAAAAAATTAAATTAGAACAGGGATCCCCAACCTATGGTGAGTTGTATAATTATTTCATTATATATGACAAAGTAATAATAATAGAAGTAAAGTGTACAATAAATGTAACATGCTTCAATCATCTGAAACCATCCTGAAATCTTCCAGCCCCTACCCTGTCCATGGAAAAATTGACTTACCTGACAACGGTCCCTGGTGCCAAATAGATTGGGGGACCATTGAACTAGAGCAGAGGACTTTTCTTTTAGTAGCATCTAAGAAATACAATTCCACTCTATCAAGCTTTTTTTTTTTTAAAATCATTTTCAGTTTGGATTTATTTAAGTGGAGATCTTAACATCAAATGTATAGTATTCTGCCTGAGGAAGTATTTCAATACTGCTTATCTTTTTTTAATCTTAGATAATTGGGAGGTTCACATCTAATTCAATAACAATAACTTTGAACCTATCTTTATTTCCCCTTTAATCAGTAGTTTTCATTGAAACTGCAATCCTGCTTTCTTACTCATGATTCATGTATTTATATTGTGTTTTCACCAATTAGGTCATTGCACTGCCAAGTCCAGCTGGCATAAGCAGGGTGGGAAATAGAACCAGTTGTTCCTTCTGAGGCTGAGGACTTGGTGCTCTTGTACCCAGGTGCACTAGAGAGTCAGTGAATGGCCATGAAGGCTCAGGATTTACCGGGCATCAATCAAAATATATCGTAGATGGAATGGACAGGATTATTTAGAGCTAGTCTATTAGCCAGGGACTTATTGAAAAGATAATTTGCTTTTATATTGAGTTAGCACAGTGCCTGATCAAGTAGCTAGAAATGTTTTTTGAATTCATGCATAAATACACAGTCATGAGTGACAGCTCCCACAAGGTGCCCTGAGGGACTTTAAAATCTTTTCTGTTTTCCTGGAGGACACTCCTGGACATCCTTTGTGTTCCTCTGCAGCATGCAGCTGAGAGGAAAATCCATCTCTAGCCTTGAAAAGAGGCGGCTCATGAACAGAGTTCTGCATCTCCTGGGTTCTCCCTTGTAGCAGTGAGCAGACCTGCAATGAAAGGGAGGAGCCTCTCTCACAGGACACTGACTACTCTCCTGAGGGCTAGGTTGCTGAAGGAGCCACAGTGAGACCTGGTGACTGAGCCAGTCTTTTCAAGATGCTGGATGACCCTGTGATTTTCAGGCAGCAGCTCCTTCGGAAAAATATTAATAGTCGTCCAACATCTTCTAAATTCCGAGCCTAGTCCCAAGCACAGGGGATGCAATGACACAGTCTCTACTCTTAAAGACCTCAGAGTGTTTAAGGAAGGAGACCAGGAGACAAATCGTTGAGGTACAGCGTTCTTAGTGCTATAATAGAGGAATGTCTGGCGCCAAATTAGTTCTGTTGGGCTTTAGGGGCTGAGCCTAAGCCCGCAGAGACTCCAAGATTTCTTACAGGCACCCTGAAAAGGAATGTCCCTGATATCAAATGAACCAGTGCCCAGGTGAAATTTCATTACAGGGCTCCTCATGATGGAAAACATCTTCAGCCAAAGCTGTACAATTGCTGATATGACAGACTCACAGGGCTAACTCTCATAATAGTTCTTAATCTGAACTGACGACATGACGTAAAATGCCTTATCTGGTGCACAGGCTGGAAGCACTGTCTTCCTGCCTCCCCCCACAGTAGGGAGTCCTCAGGACAGCCAAGTCCTACTAAGGCATTTCAAAATCAAGGGTGTACATACAGGTTACAAATCAGCACAGTGCTGGACATGGAAGAGGATTGCATTTGTTCTTGGGGCACCCGAGTTCTCTATATTTACTATGTTATAACAGCAATCAAGGAATTTGATTGGAAAATATGAAAACCATAGACATTTTAATATCATCGTGGCCCTGCAATGTCTCCTGGGTACTGAGTTTATTTGTTATCTCCCTCTGTGAAGGTCAGTCTGAGGGGCAGCCACTCTGCTTGTAAGCAGCAGAGAGCCCCCTGTGTTGTCATAACATGTCACGGTGGCCCCTTCTGTCTGCTTGAATTCTTTGTGGAAATAGACACCAGTGGCACAGATTAGTCCTCAACTCTGTGTTGATCCTAGTTTCCTTAATTAATCATTTTTGAAAATTGTGGTAAAATTTACATAACATACATTTTACTACTTTAACCATTTAAGTGTAGAATTCAGTGGCATTCAGTATATTTAGAGTAAGTGGTAACCATTTAAAGAACTTTTCATTATGTCACACAGAACTTCTGTATCAATTAAACAATGACTATACTTTCTCCCCTTACCCCATCCTCCATATTATCTGTGTGATCAGTTTGCCTAGTGTGGGTACCTTATGGGTTGTAATTTTACAGTATTATTCTCTTGTGTCTGGCTTTTTCACTTAGCAAGATGTTCTGAAGGTTCATCTCTGTCCCAGCGTATATCAGAATTCAGTGCTAGCCCAATATTATTATGAGTATAATGTAACAAACAGTATCATGAAAAGGTTAGATGTTTTCAATCCTGACCCCCATGGTAACTGTACATGGAAATAACTGAAAGTTACAGGCACCACAATTTTGCAAAACCTGCATGTACACAGAGTACTCTTACAAATAAAGAAAAGTTTAAGCTAATAATAAATGGTTTTCAAGATAAATTCCTCTCTGAAAACAATACTGAGGTTGCCAATGGTGAAGGAGAAACTGGGGAATATTTATGGACTTTACACCGGTCCCCAGGTGCAGGAAGACCTACACGACCACTCACAAGTTTTCCAACGTAGGGAGCCATGGTTTTGTTTACTAGAAAGCAAGGCAAACTTGTTACCATGCCATGAACAAATGACAGCCATGAACAAATGACAGCCATTGGCAAGTGATATTCCATGGTCAAAGGATATGTTTCATAAAATCAATATCCTAAAATGTTTTTATGAAGGCAGAGACTCTGTCTCTAAGGAAATTGTTTTTTCCAATACCAGAGAACGCAGTGAGATTTATAGGAAGCAGAGCTCACTCATTCAGAGCCAGCTTCCCCCCTGCAGCGTGGCCTCCCAGTCACAGAGTGAATGTAATTTTGGGGGGAACATATTCTGAGTGATAAATAAGGAGTCTTTCTTGATACTGTCAGGTAGAAATCAATTATAGAGAAGAATTGTGTGGTTTGGGACAGGCATATTTTCCACTGCAATGAAACTTACAAAGAAAATGTTTTCAGTAGAAAGATTCAGAGGAAGATACCATGAGAACATTATTGGTAATGTCAGGAAGGATGGAGACAATGTACTTTCAGATAATGTTTTCTCTGAGTAAAGCTATAATAGCCAGGTTAAAAAGAAATCTGTTTGAAGGCATTGGGGAATTACTGAGGCATTTCAGTGGCACAAGGTTGAGAGAAATGCATGTAAAGGCGGAGCGTGACGGACCGAGTTGCTGTCTGAGTCACGTGTGACTGCCCAGGGCAGAGGCTGTTCCTCACTGGCCTATCTGCTTTCTGACAGCTCCAGGGGTCCCTGAGGAAGGCTGCCCCCAGGTTTATCCACCTCAGGGGTGTCCTGCAGAGCCCGCTGGAGAACCTGCCGCAGGGTCTGCCGCCCTTGCTGCTGCCTATAGGAGCCCGAAAAGAAGTAAATGACGGGGTTGGCACTGCTGTTGGCAGACGTCAGGAACATGGAAACTACATATAAGTAACACATGAATTGAACATCACAGTAAATCCATGAATATGAGAGCCAGACAATGCACATGGGAAGGGCATAGATGAGGAAGACCAGAACTGTGAGCAGGATGGTCACATACAGCCTGGTCATCCGCATCCACTGGGAACCACATAGGAATCTGAGGATCAGGGTCAGGCTGAAGCCACAGAGAACCACAAGAAGAACAACCAGCCACATAACTGTGATGATTTCAGATGTCTGACATGTAGTATGGTCATCAATTTGCAGTAATCCACAGAAGAGATTCATGGTGCTTGGCAGCAGGGCCATGGCCCAGAGCAGGCCACACACAACAGCTGACATATGTGTGGGGCGGTGGCAGCGGTACCAGATGGGCCACAGGACAGACAGGCAGCGCTCAACACTGATGGCGCTCAGCATGCCCAGCCCTGCAAGGTAGGAAAAAGCCAACACATAGATGAAGACGAAAGGGATGAAGAAGGGATAATGGAAGAACTCAATGAGATTTTTCAGAGATTGTATCATTGGGAAGCAGAGGAAGAGGAAGTTGGCCACGGCCAGGTTGAAGATGTAGACGGAGAAGGCGTTCCTGCGCATGCGGAAGCCCAGCAGCCAAACGACAATGCCGTTTCCCGCCAGCCCAAACAGGGCAATGATGCCAGTCAGCCAAGGTAAGATCCGAGCTGCCAATCCACAAGGTTGGGAATAGGTCTCGTTAGTTCCATTCTTTGTTGTGAATTCCATGCTCCAGGAAGGGGTAGTCGACTCCATGCTCAGAAACGCTGAATTCGTGCCCCTGGGAACACAAACAAGATATGAACAACAATTGTATGATCTCTGATTGTCACGACCAACCTGCAATGTGTGAATGACTGTGTCTGTTTTACTGAGGAGGCAAACAGAGGCACACAGGGAATAAATACCCAATGAGAAGGTGAGGTGTCCTCAAACCTGGGTTCATACCCAGTTTGAATCTTATCCTGTGCTTTCAATCTTTGTTTGCTTCAAGCTGCAGCCAAATTAAGCCAATCATCATTTGTAAAAGTGTCATTTGAATTAGATTCTGATTTTAAAATGAGAAAATTTCTTGAATTCACTCTTTCAGTGACTATTTAATAAGTACTTTGTTATGGGCTGAATTTTGTCCTTCTAATAATCATATGTTGATGTCCTAACCCCCAGTTAGTCCTAATCTTACTGTACAGTATGTGGAGATGGGGACTTTAGATAATCAACTTTAAAGGAGGCTGTAAGCCTGGCCCTTAATCTGATAGGATTTGTGATCCTAGAGAAGAGAAGATTAGTACACAGTCACACAGAGGAAAGACCACATGAAGACGGAGAGAGAATAAGACACTGTCCAACCCTGTCCACACCTCCATCTCAGTCTTCTAGTCTCCAGAATTGTGAGAAAATAAACTTGTGTTGTTGAATCCACCCAGTCTGTGCTGCTGAGTTATGGCCGTCCTCGCAAATGAATAGAGACATGCTATGTACCTGCACTGTCAGACATTTGAACTTCAGTGTGAATAACACTAGACCATAGTCTTTTGGGGCTTATCCTCAAGGAGCTGAGTGAAAAGTTAATAGAGACTGAAAAGGAAGAGGTCTGAAGGGGATCCTAGCTGTTAAGAGTCTGGACAAATCCTAGTAAACCATCCATAGAGAAACTGATCATTGGAGCAAGCATCTTAGAATCAGATAGAAATGCATATAGGAATTTAGTATATGATAAAGGTTGCATGTGACAGTCATGAGCAAAACATGTAAAGGAGCAACTGTGGGGGAAGGATGGAAACCAGGAGGGTACAGTGTGTAACAGAGTACAGGGATCCAGGATCCCAGGCGATGGAGTCATTGGTCAGTAATTAGTGTCTGTTACAGTTGAGTGGTCAAGAAATTGACCCTGGGCTTAGGAATGTGGAGTCATTGCTGATCTTGTCAGAGTGGTGGCAGAGGAAGAATGGCCTGAGGAGTAAGTGGAAAGGGTGGGGAGAGAAGGGAAGTGGTGTGATGGGAGCCCAGGACACTTAGACATCAACTGAAACACCACCCGGGACAAGAAGACAGTGAAGGGAGGAGACTGCAGGGCATGTTATTGGATAAACAATCAACAGTAATAAAGTAAAAAAGAAAGACTTTTTGCATGGCATGAAATATATTACTCAAAATATGAAATATTAGGAAAATATTGGTAACATATCATAGCCGAAGGGCTAACTTATTTATAAAAAGTTTCTGTAAAATGATGATTTAAAATTGAAAAAGTCAATGTGAAAATGACTTAGGTCATAAATTGCTAATTTGTTGAAAATAAAAATGGGTCTTAAGCATATGGAAGGATAGGAAATGCAAGTCTAATAAAAGACATGAATTAAAATTAGACAGAATTATATTTAACTTACTCCCATATAAAAGCCCAAGAAGTTTGATAGCATGCTGTGTGGAGATGGTGGGGACCAGGCACTTTCTCTCTTGTCTGGTGGGAGTCCAGATGTATACGTCCTTAAGGGAAGGCAATTTACAACATATACAAACATACAAATTATCATCCTTTTCTCCCTATACTTCCTAACCTCAGAATTTATCCCAGAGATACTTGTGTATGCTCAAGGGACATATGTAGAGTGAATGAATGTAGCATTACTTACAATAAAAGGTTGTAACCAGCCAAAAGGACCATGGATACTATGTAAATTATGGTCCATTTATGGAATCCTCTGTAGCTGTATGAAAGAAAAACAACCTGATATGAAAGGACCTGCAAGATAGTTTAAATAAAAATGATACAGACCAATATGTATTTTATATTAGACTATGTATGTATTTGTGTGTATATATACATATATATGTGTATGCACACATATATGTATAGTTGTTTCAGCATTAAATATGGTGGATGAAGGTGGAGATGGGGTGGAAAAAGTTGGTGAGTTTCTTCAGGGAATTGGGAACGTGGCAGCAGAGGAAGAGGAAGTCGGCCCAGGCCAGGTCCATGGTGTAGACGGAGAAGGAGTTCCTGCGCACGCGGAGCCCAGGAGCCAGAGCACAGTGTGTTTCCTGCCAGCCTGGCCAGGACCATGGTGACTTGCCCAGCAAGTTCGAGATCAGGGTCATCAAGTCACAGGCTAGTGGAGGAATCTTTTCTCTCCCATCAGTTGGTGAGAGTTCTGTCCCCGAGGATGGTATGGTTGGGTCCATGCTCAGAAACCCTGCACTGGTACCCTGGGAGCAGAAAGAGACTTGGGCACCAGCTGTGTGATCTCTGATTCTCAACATCACCTGCTGAGTGGGAGTTACTGTCCCTGTGTCACAGAGGTGAGAAGCAGAGGCTTGGAAAGAATAAGGAGTTAATTGAAGACTTGGGAATCCTGGGAGCTAGATTCAAACGCAGTTCTCACTGACTGTAAAGCCTGGGCTCTCTCTGCCGTGACACCTGTCCTCTCCTAATATAGGACTATTCTAAAGTGCAAATCCTCCTATTCACTCTCCCAACCATGTCCTGCAGACTCGTCCATAGCAAGCAGGAGGAGACCATCTGAGCAGGCCATGTGGGACAGCAACAGGCCTCTAAGTCCAGATTTCCTTCTCTCCTGGGAACAGCAGTTTCCTCTCAGGGGCAGGAACTCAGAAGCCTCAGGCTGACCCATGGGCCACTATTAGCAGTGGCCTTTTTTTACCAAAGAGAATGAAGACTATGCTTTAAAGACTTGAGAGGAAATTGACTTCTTGCTAAGACAGGTGTGAGGATGGCCAGGTCTCTTAAATGCCTCAGTGTGTCAACCTGTGGGGATAGGGTGCACTTTTCTGTTGTCTATTGCTGTGCCCTAAATGCCAAGCTTGAAATTGGGGACACAGTGCGTATTGCAAAAACCTGTACTCAACAAATCAATAAGTGCATGAATGGGTATCTAAGTGTAGTGGAAGATGTGGGTTCAATGTAAAATAAAAACTTTTAAAAGAAATTAAAATTACTAAAAATCACACATATATAGTGACAAAGATAGTTTCATTCTTCTTTTTCTCCTCTATGGAAAGCTCTGCCATGTTCGAAATAATTACATACTGTATTCATAGTAATTATTACATAATAATTTTATAAGTGTTCTGTGTATAGTAGCTATTATATAATAGGTGACTAATTACAACATTTATTAGAGATAACTAATGATGGCCAAGGCCATGCCTCCAAATCAGGTAGGGCCTGTTGTCCCTAAAAGAATTTAGGTATACAGTTTAAAGGGAAGATTCACTGCTGAAGTGAAATACTCTTAATTTAGGGGAGAATAGGCCCCCTGAACTAAGGCTAGTAAAGGTTGTTAAAAGAGAGAGAGGAGGCAGTGCAGCTCAATAGAGATATTTGAAGTGGAGAAGGAACTAAGGAAGATTATTAAGTGGCTTGACTTGGATGTATTAATATAATAATAAGCCAATGCATTGTCTACCACACATGATTTTGATTAGAGTTTGCTTTGCTGAATAATGTATTTGAAAAATATGATAAAATATATAACATAAAATTTGCCATTCTAACTATTTTTAAGTGTATGACTTGGTGGCATGAATTACATTCACATTTTTGTACAACCATTGACACTATGTATTTCCATACTTTTCATGCACCAAACAGAAACTCTGTACCCATTAAACAATAACTGCCTACCTTTGTCTCTTCCCTTAACATCTAGAAACCCCATATCTACTTTCTGCCTCCGAATCTTACTATTCTAGATATTTCATGTAAGTGGAAAAATACTTATTTTTTCCTTTCTGTCTGGATTATTTCACTTAGTATAATATTTTTATAGTTCATCTGTGTTGTAGCACATATCAGAACTTCATTCCTTTTTATGGCTGAAGAATATTCCATTGTATGTGGAGACCTCCCATGTGGGAGTCGGGAACCTGCAGCCTTGAGGCCACATGTGGCCTTCTGGATTCTTGAGTGCAGCCTTTTGACTGAATGCAAACTTGACAAAACAAATGCTTGTAATAAAGAGATTTCTTCTGTGAAGTTTGGATTTAGTTGAAGGGCCAATCTTGGCAATCTGGAGGGCCACATGTAACCTTGAGGCCACAGGTTCTCTACCCCATCTAAACACTTTGTTAGTTACACTTTTCAGCTATCACGAATGATACAGCCATAAACATTTGTGTGCAAGTTTTTGTGTGGAGATATGCTTGCAATTATTTTGGGTATATACTTAGAAGTAGAACTACTGGATCATATGGTAATTCTATATTTAGCTTTCTGAATAACCACCAAACTGATTTCCATAGCAGATGCACACCATTTTACATTCCTACCAGCAGTGTATGAGGGTTAAAATTTCTCTACATCCTCTGTTTTTATCTGTGTTGTTTTTAATACCTCAGCTAGCAAGTGTGAAGTGGTATCTCATTGTAGTTTTGATTTATATTTCCCTAAAAAGTAAAGACATTGATTATCTTTTCATATGCTTGCTTTTTCTTTGCAGACTTTCTTTGGAGCAATGTCTACTTGAGTGTTTCCTGTGTATGTGGGCAAAGGTGAGCTTGTAAGTCCTTTTCTGCCATTTTACTGACCTTACTCCCTGAATAATCATTCATGTAAGAGACTTCAAGGGATATTTAAAAAAAACTATAGACAAACTGGAAAATGTGTAGGTAATGGACAAATTCTCAGAAACACACAGCAAGGAAGAAATAGAATTCATAAAAAGACTAATATCAAGTACAGAAATTGAAACAGCAATAAAAAACCTTCCTAAAAAGAAAACTCCCAGACCAGGTGGTTTCACACCTAAATTTTTTTTCATTAATTTTTTTTTTTATTTCGGCATATTATGGGGGTACAGATTTTAAGGTTTCAATAAATGCCCTTTCCCCTCCTCCCCCCACAAGTCCGAGTCTCCAGCATGACCATCTCCCAGATGGTGCACATCTCACTCATTATGTATGTATATACCTGCCCCACTCCCCCCTCCCACCTGCCCAATACCCTATTACTGTAGTACCTATGTGTCCACTTAGGTGCTGAGTTAATACCAGTTTGCTGGTGAGTATATGTGGTGCTTGTTTTTCCATTCTTGGGATACTTCACTTAGTAGTATGGGTTCCAGCTCTAACCAGGAAAATATAAGATGGCTATATCACCGTTGTTTCTTAGAGCTGAATAGTACTCCATGGTATACATATACCACATTTTATTAATCCATTCTTGGATTGATGGGCACTTGGGCTGTTTCCACAGCCTTGCAATTATGAATTGTGCTCCTATAAACATTCAAGTGCAGGTGTCTTTTTTGTAGAGTGTCACTGGATCTTTTGGGTAGATGCCCAGCAATGGGATTGCTGGATCAAATGGTAGGTTCACTTGTATCGCTTTAAGGTATCTCCATATTGCTTTACACAGAGATTGAACTAGTTTGCAGTCCCACCAGCAGTGTAGGAGTGTCACACCTAAATTTTATCACACCTACAAAGAAGATCTGGTGCCTATCCTACAGAAATTATTCTACAATATTGAGAAGAATGGAAACCTCCCCAACAACTTTTATGAAGCAAATTTTACTCTAATACCAAAACCAGGAAAGGATGCAACAAAAAAAGAAAACTATTGACCAATATCCCTTATGAATATAAGATGCAAAAATTTTCAACAAAATCCTAGCTAATCGAATACAGATGCTTATCATAAAAATAATCCATCACAACCAAGTGGGCTTCATCCAGGGATGCAGGGATGGTTCAACATATGTAAATCTATAAATGTAATTCAGCACATAAACAGAAGCAAAAACAAAGACCACATGATTCTTTCAATAGATACAGAAAAAGCTTTTTTTTTTTTGCTCTTAAAATGTTTGTGTTATTATTATTTTTATGTCAGTGTTCAGAATGGAATAATTTTAATATTACTTGGTATAAACCTTAAAATTTTAATTTAAGTGGTTTTCCTCCCAGGTTTTCAATGAACAGAAATGCATACTTCTAAGTCTATACTTAGAAACTTGCTTACATTATTGAATCGGAAACTGGAATTTTCCAGGGTATATGTAAACATAAACATGGTTTCTTCCCACCCCCTGCTGTGCCCCCCACCCCCCACCACAGCCATTCATATTATGGAGGTATAAATATTGTTAGGGTTACAAATATTGCTCCTGCCCCCCAGAAAAAGCTTTTGACAAAATTCAGCACCCTTTCATGATATGAACACTTAATAAAATAGGCATACCTAAAAATGCCTAGAGACATACCTAAAAATGATACAAGCCATGTATGACAGACCCATAGCCAACATCATACTGAATGGGAAAAATTGAAAGCATTCCACTTAGAACTGGAACCAGGCAAGGCTGCCCACTGTCTCCACTTCTATTCAACATAGTGCTGGAAGTCCTGGCTACAGCAAGCAGATAGGACAGTGGAATTAAAGGTATCCAAATTGGGGCAGAAGAGATCAAACTTTCACTGTTTGCTTATGATATGATATTATATTTAGAAAACCCCAAAGACTCAACCAAGAAACTCCTGGAGGGGATATAATCAAGATGGCAGACGAGAAACACCACCAGACAGAGTGTCTCTGCAGAAAAGATAGATTCTAGCAGAAATTAGAAGAAAGAAGCAAGAAGACAAGCATACATAGGATGAGGGTCGGAAGGAGAGGTACCTGAGACCATAGAAGACTCCATGGGAGGAGGTTGTGGAGGAGAACTGGAAGCAGAGACCTCTGGAGCAGCCCGGAGACCAGTGGCAAGGGTAGGTGGAGCAGTTAACCTTCCCCTCAATTGCATCTCGGACAGGTGGTGGGCTCCACAGTGGGTGGAGAGACCTGTGGACACCAGCCCAGAGACGGCCACCACTAGTGAGCGGCAAGCCTGTAGTGGACGTGGGACCAGGCTCCCAACTCTCACAGGGCACTTCCCTGTGCAAAGACCTGAGCAGTGCGGCAGGTGCCATATTGTCTCATTCTCCCCTCCCCCGACGCTATCCACGGCTGCCCAGAGAGACAATACAGCCACCAGCCGGAGGCACCTCCAGGGAATGGGACCTTCCCTTTTGGGGCCCTACAGCTGACTGAGGGGAACTCAGATGGTGAGCTCCCTACCTGCAAGCCCTCCCAGGTGCTGCAGGCACGGTGATCCCAGGAGAACGGGGCAGAGCCTGAGGCTCAGAGACATAGACCCAGCTTGGGCTCCCCATGGGTGAATTGGGACTGGCACTGCTCTCCCTGGTGGGGATATAGTTTGAACTCTGGGGCCCAGAGGTCAGACCTGCAGAACACATCCCATGCACCAAGGTCTCTCATTGCCCGTGGCACAGAAGGGATATCTGTGAACAGCCTACTGAGGTATGTGTGTGCCTTCAGGGGCAGATCAGCATCCTAGAGGGCAACCCTCCTCCCAAAGGGAGGCTGTGCACCCAGCCCAGGTGGCGTTCCTGCGCAGGGAACCTCCCCGCCGGCATCACAGCCAGGGGAGGACTGGTGGCAGGAGGTCTGGCCTGCTGACAGAGGCCCAGGAGTAGCCGCAGAGTTGGGGAGGGTGGAAAGAAGTGAGGCCTGCCCCAGACTGCAGGTCTCAGAAAGTCCCACCCCACACGTAGACTTTCTGACTGAGCAGTGCCATTCCAGCCCCTCCCTGACAGCTTTTCCCTGGAAGAAGAGAACAGAACTTTGACCCCTGCTAATGGCATTAGTGGTGCCTGAGGGCAGGCTTACCCAAGCCAGCTCTTCCCAGACTCACTTCCAGACCAGCCCTCACTGAGGGGGAGAATAAGGACACACCTGGAAGTCCCAGGGCACCACCCACCACCTAAGGCATTAGAGTCCCTCTCTAGAGGAACAAGAGCTAGTTACAGGACACAAAAACAACAGCATAGCCTGTTCCTCCAAGTAAGTGCCACCCACTGACAGGGAGGACATCCTGCACACCCTTTTCACAGCACCTACTGACTCATCATACAGGGAGTGATCGAATCTTACCCACAGACACCAACTACGAGCTCAGAAACTAAACAAGGCATGTGAATACCCAAACGAAAACCTAAAGGAAAGAAACAACAACTGATCGATATGAGAAGAAATCAGCGAAGGAACTCTGGAAATATGAAGAACCAAATGGAAACCACACCCCCAAAGAGGAGCATCAGCCCCTTAGAAACGGACACCAAACAAAATCAGGCCACCAAAATGACAGAAGGAATTTCGAACATGGATCATAAGAAAATCCAACGACCTGCAAAAACAACTCAATAACCAACACAAAAAAACCACAAAAAGCCTCCAGGACCTGGAACAAAAATTCACTAAAGAAATCAATATAATGAAGAAAAGTTTAACCAAACTCCTGGAAATGAAGAATCAATTCAGGGAACTACAAAATACAGTGGAAAGCCTCAGGAACAGGGTAGATCAAACAGAAGAAAGAATCTCAGAGACTGAAGATAACACCTTCCAATTAAATAAATCAGTCACAGAGATACAGCAGAGAAACAAGTGAAAAGAGCAAAGCCTACAAGAGATGTGGGATTATGTGAAGAAACCTAATGTGAGTGTCATAGGCTTACCAGAAGGGGAAGAAGAAAACACTCAAGGGTTGGACAAGCTATTTGAAGATATAATAGAGGAAAATTTCCCAGGCCTTGCTCAAAATCTCGATATACAAGTTCAAGAAGCTCAGAGGACCCCTGGGAGATTCAGTGCAACAGAAAGACGTCACAACACGCAGTCATCAGACCAAAAAAAATATCAACTAAAGAGGCCCTTCTAAGAGCTGTAAGACAAAAGAAGCAAGTAACATACAAAGGAAAACCAATCCGAATAACACCAGACTTCTCTATTGAGACTTTACAAGCAAGGAGAGACTGGGGCCCCATTATCACTCTTCTGAAACAAAACAATACCCATCCTAGAATCTTATTCCCTGCAAAACTAAGCTTCATATATGAAGGAGAAATAAAGACATTCTCAGACAAGCGAAGTCTCAGAGAATTCACCAAGACAAGACCAGCCCTTCAAGAAGTACTCAGAACAGTGTTACCCACAGATCAGCACAATAAACACTTATGAATGTAAATGTACTCAAAGCTACAGATCAAAGCCCAGATACACAATGGCTCAAGAGAGAAAACAAAGCAACAAAGTTCAACGCAACATAATGGACAGAAATCTTCCCCACCTATTAGTTATCTCAATAAATGTGAATGGCTTGAACTCCCCACTCAAGAGACATAGGCTGGGAAAATGGAGAAAAACACAAGCCAAGTATCTGCTTCCTTCAGGAAACACATCTAACCTGCAAGGTTGCAATTAGACTAAAGGTAAAGGGGTGGAGAACAATATTTCAAGCAAATGGAAGTCAAAAGAAAGCTGGCGTGGTGGTGCTGATTACAGATAACTTAGTCTTTAAGTCAACAAAAGTAATAAAAGACAAAGAAGGTCACTATATAATGGTGAAGAGTACAGTTAAACAAGAAGACATAGCAATTCTAAATATATATGCACCCAACCTGGGTACACCCAGATTCATAAATCAAACTCTACTGGATCTTAACAAATGGATAAACAACAACACCATAATAGTTGGAGACTTTAACACCCCACTGATAGCACAGGACAGATCCTCCAAACAGAAAATCAACAAAGAAATAATGGACTTAAACAGAACCATAGAACAAATGGGCCTGACTGACATTTACAGGAAATTCTATCCCCAAACCACTGAATATACATTCTTCTCATCAGCTCATGGGTCATTCTCTAAGATTGACCATATCCTAGGACACAAAGCACATCTAAAACAATTTTAAAAAAATAGAAATTATACCATGTATCTTTTCAGGCCACAATGGAATAAATGTAGAAATCAATCCTAATAGAAGTCCTCATTTCTACACAAAGTCATGGAAACGAAACAATCTTCTGATGAATGATCACTTCATAAATGAGGAAATCAAAATGGAAATCAAAAGATTCTTTGAACCAAACAACAAAGGTGACACAAGTTACCAAAACCTGTGGGACACAGCTAAAGCAGTCCTGAGAGGAAAGTTTATTTCCATCAATGCCTGTATCCAAAAGTCAAAAAGATCACAAATAGACAACCTAATTAATCATCTCAAGGAGATGGAAAAAGAAGAACAGACCAACCCCAAACTTAGCAGAAGAAGTGAAATCATTAATATCAAATCAGAACTAAATGAAATTGACAACAGGGAAACTATATGGAAGATTAATAAAACAAAAAGTTGATTCTTTGAAAAAATAAACAAAATTGACACACCATAGGCTAGATTAACGAAAAGTAGAAAAGAAAAATCTCTAATAAGCTCCATCAGGAACAATAAAGGAGAAATTACAAATGATGCCAGGGAGATACAAGATATAATTTATGAATACTACCAAAACCTCTGTGCACACAAACTAGAAAATGTGGAGGAAATAGACAATTTCTTAGAAATACACAGCCTCCCTAGGCTCAACCAGGAAGAAATAGAATTCCTGAACAGACCAATATCAAGTACTGAAATTGAAACAGCAATAAAAAACCTTCCTAAAAAGAAAAGTCCTGGACCAGATGGTTTCACAACTGAATTTTACCACACCTACAAAGAAGAACTGGTGCCTATCCTGCAGAAATTATTCTACAACGTCGAAAATGATGGAATTCTTCCCAACACATTTTATGAAGCAAACATAACCCTGATACCAAAACCAGGAAAGGATGCAACAAAAAAAGAAAACTACAGACCAATATCCCTTAGGAATATAGATACAAAAATTCTCAACAAAATCCTAGCCAATCAAATCCAGGTGCTTGTCAAGAAAATAATTCATCACAATCAAGTGGGCTTCATCCCAGGGATGCAGGGATGGTTCAACATGTGCAAATCTACAAATGTAATTAACCATATATACAGAAGCAAAAACAAAGACCATATGATGCTCTCAATAGACGCAGAGAAAGCATTTGTCAAAATTGAACACCTTTATGGTAAGAACGCTCAACAAAATAGGCATAGATGGGGCTTACCTAAAAATGATACGAGCCATATATGACAAACCCACAGCCAATATTATACCAAATGGGGAAAAATTGAAAGCATTCCCACTTAGAACCAGAACAAGACAACTTTGCCCACTATCTCCACTTCTGTTCAACATAGTGCTGGAAGTCCTCCCTACAGCAATCAGACAAGGGAGTGGAATTAAGGGCATCCAAAGGGGAGCAGAAGAGATCAAACACTCACTCTTTGCTGATGACATGACATTATACCCAGAAAACCCCAAGGATTCAACCAAGAGACTCCTTGATCTGATTAATGAATTTGGTAAAGTCTCAGGATACAAAATCAATACACAGAAATCAGAGGCATTCATATATGCCAACAACAGTAAAAGTGAGAACCAAATCAAAGACTCAATTCCCTTCAAAATAGCAACAGAGAAAATAAAGTACCTTGGAATATATTTAACTAAGGAGATAAAAGACCTCTACAGGGAGAACTATGAAACGCTGAAGAAGGAGATAGCAGAGGATGTAAACAGATGGAAGAATATACCATGTTCATGGGTCGGCAGAATCAACATTGTTAAAATGTCTATACTACCCAAAGTGACCTACAGAGTCAACGCAATCCCTATCAAAATACCATCATCATTTTTCACAGATATAGAAAAAATAATCCTATGCTTCGTATGGAACCAGAGAAGACCCCATATAGCAAAATCAATCCTAGGCAATAAAAACAAAATGGGAGGTATCAATTTACCAGACTTCAAACTATATACTACAAGGCTATAGTAATTAAAACATCTTGGGACTGGCACAAGAACAGGGACATTGACCAGTGGAACAGAAGAGAGAACCCAGAGATAAAACCATTCTCATATAGTCAACTAATCTTTGACAAAGCAGACAAAAGCATACACTGGGGAAAAGAATCCTTATTCAATAAATGGTGCTGGGAAAACTGGATAGCCATATGTAGAAGACTGAAACAAGACCCACACCTTTCACCTCTCACAAAAATCAACTCACGCTGGGTAACAGACTTGAACCTTAGGTGTGAAACTATTAGAATTCTAGAGGAAAACATTGGAAATACTCTTCTAGACATTGGCCTAGGCAAAGAATTGATGAAGAAGACCCCAAAGGCAATCACAACAGCAGCAAAAATAAACAAATGGGACCTGATCAAATTAAAAAGCTTCTGCACAGTCAAAGAAACTGTAAAGAGAGCAAACAGACAACCCACAGAATCGGAGAAAATTTATGCAAGCTACACATCTGATAAAGGGCTGATAACTAGAATCTATTTAGAACTCAGAAAAATCAGCAAGAAAAATCAAACAACACTATCAAAAAATCAGCAAAGGACATGAACAGAAACTTCTCAAAAGAAGACAGAATAATGGCCAACAAACATATGAAAAAATGTTCAACATCTCTAATCATCAGGGAAATGCAAATCAAAAGCACATGAGACATCACTTTACGCCAGTGAGAATGGCCTTCATCAAAAAGTCCCCAAACAACAAATGCTGGCATGGATGCGGAGAGAGAGGAACACTCCTACACTGCTGGTGGGACTGCAAACCACTTCAACCTCTGTGGAAAGCAATATGGAGATACCTCAAAGCGATACAAGTAGATCTACCATTTGATCCAGCAATTCCACTACTGGGCATCTACCCAAAAGATCAAAAGTCACTTTATGAAAAAGACACCTGCACTCGAATATTTATAGCAGCACAATTCACAATTGCAAAGCTATGGAAACAACTCAAGTGCCCATCAATTCATGAGTGGATTAATAAAATGTGATATATGTATACCATGGAATACTATTCAACTTTAAGAAACAATGGTGATATAGCGCCTCTTGTATATTCCTGGATAGAGCTGGAACCCATTCTACTAAGTGAAGTATCTCAAGAATGGAAAAACAAGCACCACATGTACTCACCCGCAAATTGGTATTAACGGATCAACACCTAAGTGGACGTATAGGAGTAACATTTATGGGGTGTAGAGAGGGTGGGAGGGGGAGGAGGGGATGGGTATATACAACCACAACGAGTAAGATGTGCAATGTTTCGGGGATGGACACGCTTGAAGCTCTTACTCGAGCGGGGAGGGGGGCATGGGCAATATATGTAACCTTAACACTTGTAACCCCATAATATGCTAAGATAAAATAAATAAATAAATAAATATAAAAAATGAAACTCCTGGAACTGATAAATGAATTTAGTAAAGTCTCCGGATACAAAATCAATACACAGAAATCAGAGGCATTCATATATGCCAACAACAATCTAATTGAGAACCAAATCAAAGATTCAATTCCCTTCACAATAGCAACAAAGAAATTAAAGTACCTAGGAATATACTTAACCAAGGAGATAAAAGACCTCTACAGGGAGAACTATGAAACACTGAGGAAGGAAATAGCAGAGGATGTAAACAGATGGAAATCCATACCATGCTCGTGGGGCGGCTGATTCAACATCATTAAAATGTCTATAGTATCCAAACTGATCTACAGATTCAATGCATACCTATTAAAATCCCATCATCATTCTTCACAGATATAGAAAAAATAATTTTAAGCTTCATTTGGAACCAGAGAAGACCACACATATCAAAAGCAATTCTAGGCAATAAAAACAAAATGGGAGGTATCAATATACCAGATATCAAACTATACTACAAAGCTGTAGTCATTAAATCAATCTGGTATTGGCACAAAAATAGGAATACTGACCAGTGGAACAGATCTGAGAATCCTGATATAAAACCATCCTCATATAGCCATCTAATCTTTGACAAAATAGACAAAAACATACACTGGGGAAAAGAATCCCTTTGCAATAAAGGGTGCTGGGAAAACTGAATAGCCACTTGTAGAAGGCTAAAGCAGGACCCACACCTTTCACCTCTCACAGAAATCAACTCACACTAGATAACAGACTTAAACCTAAGGTATGAAACTATTAGAATTCTAGAAGAAAGTGTTGGAAACACTCTCCTAGACATCGGCCTAGGCAAAGAATTTATGAAGAAGACCCCAAAGGCAAGCACAGCAGCAACAAAAATAAATAAATGGGACATGATCAAACTAAAAAGCTTCTGCACAGCCAAAGAAATAGTCATGAAAGTAAACAGACAACCTACAGAGTGGGAGAAAATGTTCGCATCCTACACATCTGATAAGGGGCTGATAACTAGAATCTACTTAGAACTCATGAAAAACAGCAAGAAAAAATCAAACAGCCCTATCAAGAAGTGGGCAAAGGACATGAACAGCAATTTTTCAAAAGAAGACAGTAGAATGGCCAACAAACATATGAAAAAATGCTCAACATTTCTAATCATCAGGGAAATGCAAATCAAAACCACAATGAGATATCACTTAACTCCAGTGAGAATGGCCTTTATCAAAAAGTCCCCAAACAATAAATGCTGGCGTGGATGCAAAGAGATAGAAATATTCCTCCACTGCTGGTGGGACTGCAAACTAGTTCCCCTCTTTGGAAAGCAATATGGAGATACCTTAAAGCGATACAAGTGGATCTACCATTTGATCCAGCAATCCCATTACTGGGCATCTACCCAAAAGAACAAAAGTCACTCTATGAAAAAGACACTTGCACTCGAATGTTTATAGCAGCACAATTCACAATTGCAAAGATGTGGAAACACCCGAAGTATCCATCAATACACGAGTGGATTAATACAAAGTGGTATATGTATACCATGGAGTACTATTCAGCTATAAGAAACAACGGTGATATAGCACCTCTTGTATTTTCCTGGCTGGACCCGGAACCCATTCTATTAAGTGAAATATCCCAAGAATGGAAAAATAAGCACCACATGTACTCACCAGCCAATTGGTATTAACTTATCAACACCTAAGTGGATACATAGGGATAACATTTATCAGGTGTTGGGCAGGTGGGGGGAGGGGAGGCATATATACAGACATAATGAGTGCGATGAGCACCAACTGGGGGATAGACAGGCTTGGAGCTCTGACTTAAACCTGGCGGTGGCGGGGGGCAAGGGCAATATATGTAACCTTAACATTTGTACACCCACAATATGGTGAAAAAATAAATAAAAATAAAACTATAGATCTCTAGAATTTCTTCATCCTGTCTAACTGAAACTTTGTACACTTTTACCAACAGCTGTACATTCCCTCCTCCCAGTTCCAGCCTCTGGTAACCACCATTCTACTCTCTATATGTTTGACTTTTTTAGATTCTACATGTAGGTGAGATGATACAGTATTTCTTTTTCTGTGTGGGTGGGGGGTGGGGGTGGGTGGGGCGCATATTTCACTTAGCACAATGTCTTCCAGGTTCAACCACATTGTTGCCAATGAAGGAATTCCTTCTTTGTAAAGGCTAAATAGTATTCCATTATATGTCACATTATCTGTGTCTTTTATGCATTGATGAACACTGAGGTTGATTCCCTGTCTTTGGGATTCCCATCCAGTCCCTGTCCTTGAATAATACTGCAGTGAACACGAGAGTACAGAAATCTCTTGGACGTACTGACTTCATTTTGTATATGTACCCAGAAGTAGGATTGCTGGATCTTATGGTAAATTGTTTGTTTTGTTTTTTCAGAAACCCCTGCACTGTCTTCCATAATGGCTATACTAATTTACATTCTTACCAAGAATGTACTCCTGGATTGTGCGTTTAATAGAAGGAGTGTGACCTCCTCTGTGCCTTCTCTCATTCTGCTCTGGCTAGAATGCTGATGTGGCAAGAAGTTTCAAGTTCTTCAGGACTTTGAGGAGTGGGGGAGCAACAAGTGGGAAGGCTCCCTCATGTCTAAAACCTTGGAGCCACCATTTATTAGATCATTTCAGGGCAAATAAAATTCTCTCTTTGCACTGTTTTAACAAGTTTCTATTACAGTAGCCAAAATTAAAATTTAGCTGATAAACTAAAAAGGGTCATAATAAGAATATGTTTTCCCCTTCCTAATACATTCATTTTCAAAGTATTTTTAATAATAGTGAGATTGTTCCCATTAAATTACACTAGGGAAATAAGATGCAAAGAGATAAAAACACTTAGGAGGTATGATTATAAATTGACCAATCACTTAGAGATACAGAAAATTCCAGGAAATACAAACTGTATGATGGGTATAAGAAGCTGATGGGTGTTTTACATTTGCCATTAAGGCCTACTCTCCACTCTTCTCTACCTTGATTAGTATCCTATAGGATACATTTCTGTACCTTACCAGTCGGCTCCTTTTCTCTGCAGGCCCGTATTAATTGCAGTCAAAGGAAAACACTGACAAGAGATTGGAGGGAAGCATGTGAGGGATATGGAGATTTCTAATCCATCTCCTGGCTCCCTGCTTGCTAAGCTGTGAGTTGACAGCAGCAGTGTTACTTTACCTGTTGGCATAGTCCTGGTCTGTTGGCCCTTTCCTACAGCTACAGCTGTACCAACAGTCACAGTGACAGCTACAGTTACAGTACAGCCCTCTCTGAGTTCTTGTGACTGTTCTTTCTTATTGTTTCTTGTGCCCAGGTGTGGAAGTAAAAACTCCTTCCAATAATCTTCTTTGGAGTGTTATCATCTCTTATAATAGTGCTTTACCTGCCCATCTTTGTAAATAGTGTTTTAATTAAACACTCTTCAGTGATTTTAGTTTGGGCCATGAATTTCATGCTAGGATATTATCAGATACAAAAAAAGAAAAACGTTTCAGGAAAAAAGGAATGAAATCAATGAAATGTGGGTTATTGACATCTCTTTCACATAGAGAAGCATGCATGAACCCCAACTTGCTTGCCAAATTAAGGAAAAGAGCAGATTCCTCAGCATAATAGCACATTAGTATGGTTGGGATGACAAAGAGACTATCGTGACAGTAAAGAGGAAGAGCCCCACATGACAGCACTCAGATCTCCCACAGTCAAGCCTGCCAGTCCCCGAAGTTGCCAAGAAGGAGCTTCATGTCTCCTGTCCTTCTAGCTGGAGCCTCCGTGGATCCCTGAATACTCCTCTCCCAGGGGAGTTATGTGAATGTGGACTAAGAGCAAAAACAAAGCAATGGCTTTTGAAATAAGTTCATCATAAGCTCTAGCCATTTTTTTCCCATTCTTCTTGCTGGAAGGGGAAGCTGACCTGTGTTCACGGAGGTGACAAACTGGGCTCTACCATTGACAGCTGCTAGAGGGCGCTACTCTGCCCTGGAGAGGTACCTGCAGTAGGTGGCAGAAGCCTGGTGCCTAAGTGAGGCTTATCAAAATGCTGAAGGGCCCTGTGATTTCCTGTACAGGGACCTGGTGGCCAATGAGAGTGTCAAGTTGTTTGAGTAATGACCTGTCACGGAATGTTTCTCCACATTTGGTCTCACTCTGCTCTTATCTCTCAACATCTGCTCATCCGCACTCCCATCTGGTCCCTCTCCCTGTAAATGATTGTTGTTTTGGAGCCTTTTGCTACCAACTGTGTGCAGGAGCATCCATGCTAAGCAATGTGAGCCTGTGCTAGGAGGCTTTATAACTAAGAAAAAAGCACACCCTCCTCAGTGTCTTTCATGGTCCTCCGTAGCCTATCCCACCACCACCTTTTTTGTTTGTTTGTTTATCAAAGTGATAATGTGTGCATTTTTACAATTTCTCTCTAAAGGGCATGGAAGTGTATCAAAAGATGAAACTCTTCCTGAATCCTATTCTCTGGAAGGAATAAGGTGTTAGAATTATTGTTCTTAAATCTTTAATTAGTTATGGATATAGCTTTGAATGGCAAATTTTTATTACTATTATAAAAAGTTTGTTTGTGTTAATAGCTGGACAAATGCAGCCCTTTGTGAGATGTAAAGAAGTTAGTGCTCATACCAGCCGACACTCAGCTCTCTAGGAACAGGCATGGAGTGTGTGAGAGATGGATTGAAGCAGGTGGGGTTTGGTCTGGCACGTTGGCAGAGGAGAATGTGGCAGGGGGTGGAGGGCATGTGCAGGATAGTGATTACAATGGATCTTGGCAGGATGGAAGTAGGAAGTGGTGGTCAATGAGCCATGTTGGGTCAAGATACTAGAGGTATGTATGGTGTGGGAGAGTCCCTGGAGTTGAGGAAATAGGAAAAATTAGTATAAAATCAGAAGTAATGGTCATTCAGTGTGATCTTGAAACAGACTTTGGAGGTGATGCTATTGTGGGTGATGACAAGATCCTAGACTGGATGGTTTAAAAAGGATGTATGTGACAAGGTTAAAGGAAGGGTGTGTTTAGAATATGGAGAGGTGTGGGTGTTGGATTGACCATGGCAATGGATATTGGAGTCATTAACAATAAGGACAGGGAGAGGGAGACAAGATGGCAAAATAAAGATACGGCTTGTCAGAGTGTCCAGGTTGAAGGGTGGAAGGTTGGAATGAGGACAGCGGAGAACAGTTGTGTCCTGGATGTGGATCACAGGCACAGACAGCAGAGGCATCTGGGGACCCCACCAAGGAGGGCTGCAAAGCTGAGAGAGAGGAAGAGAGAGAAGAGAGGACATGCAGTGCTCAGTGCTAATGGCACTCAGCATGCTCAGCCCTGCAAGGTAGGAAAAGTGGATCACGGAGGTTAAGACCTTGCTCATTAAACTCAATGTGCTGATGAGTTTCTTCCGGACATCGATAGTGTTGAAGCAGAGGAAGAGGAAGTTGGCACTGGCCAGGTTGAGGATGTAGATGAAGATGGTGTCCCTGTGCATGCGGAAGGAGCCAGGACACACCAGGTTTTCCAGCAACCCGACCATTGCAATGAGGATCACCGGCAAGACTGGAATCAGGGCCGGCTGAAAGCAAGTTATAGGAGGGGACTCAGCACTTCCCTTCTGTGGTGTGAGTTATGTATTCTGGGCTGGGATGGTGTGATCCATTCTCAGAAACCCTCGATTAGTGTCCCTGGGAACACAAGATTTGAGCAACAACTGTGTCATCTGTGATTCTGAAGACCACCCCGTAATGTGTGAATCACTGTGTCTATTTTACAGAGGAGAGGAACAGAGGTTTGCAGAGAATAAGTAATCAAACCAAATGAGGGCTGTTCTCTAACCTGTATTCAGATACCTGAATTCAGAAGCCCTTTTCTACTTCACCAAGGCATACTTTGCTTTAGAGTCTTAATGACTCACAGGGAGGGAGACCTCCCCGTGGGAAGGAGACGCATCTCTCTGCTGGGTGCAGGGAGGCATCAGGACTGAAGGTGTCATCACAAGCTCTCTCAGAGAACCTATCTCCCATAGCCTTGGCTGACCAGAAAAGAAAATGGGAGGAAAATCAGAACCTGTGTTATCCCCACTCAGGGCTCTTCCCAATTGGTACATTTTATTTAGCATGATACATGTGTCTTCCTCCACAACCTAAACCTCCATAGGACTAATCCATGTGGCTCCATAGTGTGAACAACATTTAGCACGTGTTCCCCAGAGGCTAGCTGTTGTAATATCCTCATTTAACATAAAAGGAAGCTGAGGGGTAAAGAGTCAAAGGCTTTTCCTGGGGTCACACCAGAAAGAGCAGGCCCAGTACTAGCTCCTGATCTCTGGAGTTCCCCATGGTTCTCTGCTCCACCATTCAGTATTTCTGAGTAGCTCCCCCAAAACCTTCACATGAATTCAGACTCTGAGAGTGACTCAAGGGGCCCAAGAGACTGCTAATTTCCCCCAATCTCCATTCTTCTCATCTGTCACATAGTAATTCTGAGAGTTTCTAAAGGGGCAAAAGGACCCCCATCCCAGTTTTTCTTGATCCTGGACGACACCATGTAACTAGGTTTTGGCCAGTGGGAGGTGAGAGGAAGTGGGGTAACCACTCCTGGCATGTGGGATAAACAGAAGGAGCCTCCCCTGTCCTCCCCGACTTCCTCCTCCATCAATCTGGATGCTGATGTGGCTGAAGCCATGGAACATTATGAGCATGAGAGCAACTCTATTAGGGATTGGGGAGCAAAAATTCTTGGAGTGCTAATGTATGATGCCTGAGAGCCCCTAGCTCAGGTCAAGAATACATTCATCCCTGCCTGTGAGCAGAGGGGTTGTTCCAGGACACAGGTGAACACCCACACTTCAAGATACTCTATCTCCTTATATGAAATGCATAGTGTTGGCAGATAAATCACACACATTCTCCTATACATTTGTAAACATTTGTAGATTACTAATAATACCTAGTTCAATGAAAATGCTATGTAAATTGTCATTGTATGTATTGTTTAGGAAATAATAACAATGAAAATATCAGTACTTTTTCAATACAGACACAACCACCCTTTTTTCTCCTGAATATTTTCAATCCATGGTCGGTTGAATCTGGGGTTGTGCAGCCCACTGAGATGTGGGGCCGGCTGTACTTTCCTGTTTAGGGTATTTCTACTTGGGTGTGTATTATGGCAGCCAAACTTATATTCTAACCAAAAGGAGTATGTCTTCTCTTTTTAAAATTACATTTCTTTTACTAGCCGTTTTTATGAATGTAAGTATGTCTCCATAAAAATGATACTAGAGAAAGAGGGCACAAACAGAAAATAACTCTTCTCTGTTCCTCATTATGGTTAGGGTGAAGGTGAGACATGATTCAATCACATTTAGATAGAGGAAACCCCAGGAAGTAGGAGGATATAAGAAGCCATGAGGCTTAATCTCATTTGTCATGAGGATTTGCTTTCCATCCTTCTGTACCCTGTTCGGCATCTGTAGGAGGTGGCTTCTATGTCCTTCATCAGTGGGACCCTCTCCCTTCTGGTTTCTGGTTGAGTTGATCTTCTGGGAGACCCTAACAGGATACTGCAGGGCAGGAGGAGAGTGATTTGGGATTTGCACCTCCTGGCTCTCTGCCTGTTTGGCTGTGTACTGGAATTGGCAGTGCTTCTCCAACTGCCTGGTCTCCTCTCCTAGCAATACAGCTAGAGCCATGGCTGTGCTCTTAATGGTCACTGCTCCTCCCTTGTCATTTTAAGACAATACATGGCAATAGTGCGTTGCTAATGCTTCCCCATGCATTGTCACTTTCCCTTAAACTTGCCTATCTTTGTTGCCAGTGCCCACAGGAAATACTCCCCAATTATTCCAGTTTGGACAATGTTTTTCTTCTTGGGAACATTCAAAATACACAAAGGAAAATAATTTTGAAAATCATATAATACAATGAAACCCAGGCTTACAGCATTTCAGCTCTAGGAAGCAATGCCTATATGTTCCCTTCCTTATTAAACAAAAGTAAAAGGCAACATTCTTTCCATCACAGCAGATATGAATGGTTGAGTAAGGGGAGAATATGGGGAAATGGATCAGCGGGAAAAGGTTTGCTTGACACCACTTGGAGCTCCCACAGTCTGGGCTGCCAGCACCCAGTGTCCAGAAAGAAGCTTCATGTCTCCTGCCTTTTCCTAAAGGAACCTTTATGATTCCCTGCATGTAGCACCCCAAGATGGAAATAGGGATGTAAATTTAGAGTTAAAACTTTCTCTTACCTTGGAAAGAAGATAGTTCTTGGTATAAGCCCTTATCTTTTCTCCTTTCTTCTGTCCCAAGGTGGAGAACTATCTTGTCCTAACAGGGAGAGACTTTCTGGAATTGAGTGAGTCTAGTGGACTGTTCTCTGTCCTTGAATTCAGGAGATGCCTGCAGGAGCTAGAGTGAAAGCCAGTGAGCAAGCCAGGCTAGCAAGATGCTAGGCAGGTCTGTGATTTCCTCTTAGGGGACTGTGGGCAAATCAGACACCAGAACCATTTGAGAGAGCTCCCTCACTGAGATGTTTCTTTGCCTCTGTCCCATTTCTACTCTCCTATCAGCCTCTCTGATCCCATCCCTTCTGGTTCACCTGTAAGTAATTGGTGTTCTGGACCTTTAGTTGCCAATAATGAGTCTATAGGTATGAAGCTCAAGAAATATGAGCTTATATTGGTGAGGTTTTTATCACTAAGGAATAAACTCCATCATAGGGTCATTCATAGCTTACCATGGCCCAGCCCACTTTTTTGGTGGTTTCTTTATCATAATAGTAACACATTCACAGTTATACTTTTTTCCCAAATGACAGAGAATTGTATCCAAGGTGAAAATCTCTCTCAGTCCCATTCTCCAGATTGCTATCACCCGCTACAGTTTCCATCCTTATTCCCTTTGTTATTTTCAGCTCTGACTAATAAACTTATATTTCATTTAAAAACTAACCAGTATGAACAATGGATCATTTCTTTTCTCTCATAAAATGCCAAGAGTTAAGCAATTTAATGTTTTTCTTCCTCCATCTATTTCAAGAAAGTTGTTATTTTTTATTTTTGTTTGTTGTAGCTATTCAAACTTTTATTTTTTATCCAATACTTCCATCTTTGCTTCATGCAACATAGAAATTAAGCCACTTATCATTTTTAAAAATGACATGGAATGAGATTCTATTTTGAGTACTGAGAAAAGGACTTTAATGAATTATTTCAGCAACCATTTAATTAGGATCTTGTTATGGGTTGAATTTTGTCCCTCCAATATTCATATGTTGATGTTTTAACTCCTAATAAGTCAAAATCTTACTGTATAGTATGTGGAGATGGGGGAATTTAAAGGGCCCATTAAGTTTAAATGAGGCTGTTGGCTTGGGCTTTAATCTTCTACGACTCTTGGTCCTATAAAAGTAGGAGATTAGGATACCAACACACAGAGGAAAGACCATGTGAGGCCACGGGGAGGAAAACACACCATCCTACCCTGTAAACACCTTGATGTGACTTCTAGCCTACAAAGTTGTGAGAAAACATAGCTATGGTGTATTCTCAAACAAGCTGCAATATTCTCTTAAACCCTAATCCTGACCAAGAGCAAGTTCCTAATTATGTTCAATACTAAAAGCCAGAGAGAGATGAGGTTTCACAGAAAGTTGAAGCTAGGAGAGTTTGGTTGATGTGGTTTAAGAAAAGAAGTCAATTTCATAGCATAAACATGCAAAGTGAAGTAGGAAATGATGATGTACAAGCTGCAGCAAGTTATCCAGATGATCCAGTTAAGATCATTGATGAAAATGGCTACGCTGAACAACAGAATTTCCATGTAGATGAAAGGTCCTTGTATTGGAAGAAGGTGACATCTTGGATTTTCATAGCCAGAGAGAAACCAGTATTTGCCTTCAAAGCTTCAAAGGATAGGCTGACTCTATTTGGGGACTGTGTATTTCGTTACTTTATGTCGAAGCCCGTGCTCATTTATCATTCTGAAATTTTCAGAGCCCTTAAAAATTATGCTAAATCTATTCTTGCTGTGCTCTATGCATGGAACAATAAGGCCTGATGACAGAACATTTTTTGCATCATGAATTACTGAATATTTTACTCCAACTGCTGAGACCTGCTGCTTAAAAATAGAGAGAGAGACTCCTTTCAAGCTATTACTGGTCATTCACAGTATCTTGCCCATGTCACCTGGCATCAAAGGTCACATGCCCATTCCAGGCAACTCAGGCATATAGTGAGGTCATAGGATTGCCACAGTCTCAATATTATGCCATTTGTACTTAGGTATCTGTTTTCAGAATAAAGTGGTGAGGTTTGACTTTACCATAAAACCTGTTGACTGAAGATAACGATTGTGATACAGGCAGCCTGAGAGGTTTATGCCTGTACACAGTGACTATAATCACGATAGGCACATACTCCTCTCACCTATGAGGCAGCTACCTGGAATTCAGAGATTGCTGTGATGCGCCTTCTCTGTGATGGTGTGGGATATATAAAAAACAATCCTAAAATTCATTAGGAACCAAAATAAAGCCTGCTTATCAACCGTAAGCAGCTTTTTGGTTTAAGTCCTATTTATCTCTTTTTGTTTTTATTGTACTAGCTTTTGGGGTCTTAAGTCATAATTTCTTTGCCTACACTGATGTCCAGAAGAGTTTTTCCTAGGTTTTTGTCTAAAATTTTTATGGTTTCAGGTCTTACATTTAATTAATCTTTAGTTAATTTTTGTATATAATAATAGGCAGGGATTCAGTATCGTTCTTCTGCATATGACTGTACAGTTTTCCCAGGACCATTTACTGAATATGGTGTCATTTCCCAAGTATATGTTCTTGTTGACTTCATCAAGATTAGTTGGCTGTGAATATATAGCTTAATTCTGGGTTTTCTATTCTGTTGAAAAATAGTGACTGTATTTCTAATTCAAAAATAAATTTTAAAACTAGGAAAAGACATTTAATGAACTACCTAAAAGATGGAGGTAGAGATATGAGAAGATATGAAAGAGAGAGAGAGCAAGAGAGCTAGAAAGCGAGAGAGCGAGTGAGAGAGAGTTATTTGTAGGTAAGAAAATGAAGATAATGAGTACAGAAAACTCTTGATGAGATTTTTCCTCAATGAAAGGGGAGAAATCAAGCCATGGATGGAGGGCAATGTAGACTTGGTGGTATATGAAGCCAGAAAATAGGGTAACCTGTTTGAACTCTAATGGAACAATCCATTAAGGCAGGAAACATTGAAGTTCAGGAGGGAGAGGCAGTGATTATACACAGTGTTTCTTTGGGGAGGGGACAGGGGAACCAGCTCACAGGAGAAAGGGTGATTTCCCTCAGGAGAGTGCAGAGCCCATTTGCTGGCATGAGAGAGAAGGCAGAGAAATGGGCTGAGAGGCAGATGGGCAGATAGTCTGGTGGGGAGATGGGGAAAGTCCCAGCAGAGCATCAGCTGAGAGTGAGAAAAGAGTGAGGAGGCAGTTTCAGAAGGGCGGAGATGGCATAAAGTGTTTCTCTTGGGAACTGTGAGCAATTGTAAAAAAGTTATGTGATTGCACAGGAGAGCTAAGTGGACTTTTAAGGGTCAAGGTCATAAATTTAAAGTGAAACCATTGGGCATGGTTGTGTGTTGTTCTCCAGCCACACTCAGGTTTGTGAGGACAGGCATGGAGTAAGTGGAGAGCTGCATTCAACCAGAAAGAAAGACATGAGCTGATGCTTCACCAAAGGAGAAATGTGGATGGCAAATAAACACATGAAAAGATGCTCCACATCACTGCCCATAGGAAAATACCTATAAAAATCACAATATGGTACCATCACATGCCTCAAAAAGTAGCTAAAATATCATATATGGATAGTGTCATAGTTGAGTAAGATTCGGAGAATTTGATCTTTCATACACTAACAGAAAGTAAAATGGTACAAAAAGTCAAAAACTATATCTAACAACTTGGATGGATTTTGAGAACGTTATGCTGAGTGAAATAACCCCAACCAAAATATCAAAATATTAGTGTATGAATCCATTTGTATAACATTATCGAAATCACAGAGTTTTAAACACTGGATAAATCAGTGGTTACAGGGGTTTGGGAAGAGGCATGGGTTGTGTGTCATAATGGGAGCAACACATGGCAGCTCTTTTATGGTGAAGAAACAGTTTTATATCTTCAATGTGGTGGTGGTTATATGACTCTACATGTAACAAAATGTTACAGAATTACACAGGAATATCCCACTCCTGAAAAGATGAATGCATATAAACAGTGGTGAAGTATGATAAGTTTGGTTTTGCTGATAATTGAGTTGGAACCATGTCAGTCTCCTGGTTTTGATAATATACACTGTTTATGTCACATTTCACCATTTGTGTAGGCTGAGTGATGGGTGTACAGGAACTATGTGCTATTTTTGTAATTTCTTATTACTCTTCATTTATTTCAAAGTGAAAAGTTAAAGAACAACTGAAAGATCAGATAGTTGCCGTGACTACCTCTGAGGAGATTGAAGTCAGGAAGAATGAGGGCAGGGGACATGCTGGAGGTTAGTGTGTAAACCAGACACACAGGCCACAGTATAATATAATAGCATTCACACACCCTCTACTAAAATGAAGTATTGAATTTTTATCCTATTTCCTTTCAATCTCTTAAAAATGAAAAAGTGATATTTGACAGGTACAACGAAAGGCTCAACTCTGCATTTCTCCTCTTACTGATCTGAAATTATATATATTATTCTCCTACATGAGTAATAGGTTGTTACAATAGGGAGTATTAATCTGAATATCAAGACTCTATAGATACTACATTATAAAAATAGGCAAGGTGACAGGTAAATTTGAGTAGGAAGTTTTTGATAACTGGTTACCAACTCTTAAGCTATCATCAATATCGAGTCTTTTAAAAAGTTTAGAGTTGAAATTTGATGTAAGGAAGAAAATGTTGAATTTTATTTAAAGATGAACTATTTCCCCTACTCCCATTTTGGGTCTTTTGTAGGCAAAAAAGAGTCCATCAGAGAAGTGGGTGCATTCTACTCTTCCTTCTTCTCTGCCTACCTCTCCCCTCTTCTTTTTGTTTCTTTTCCCTGGTTTTTTAAACCTGTGTTTCAAACCTGTGTTTTAAGCTTGTGTTTAACCCTGTGTTTTCTTCCTTTGTTGTGTTGGAAAAATCCCTGGGAGTAGGTTCAGCAGAACAGAATGATGATTTTTAACCTGTCCTGCTGGGCTGTTCTGGCTGGGCCTCTCCAGACTTCACAGTATTGTAGAGTTGACTCCAACTTGTTTTGCAAAACTTATACAACCCCTATCAGTTCAAAGCCATGACAGCCATTTTTCATTGTTCAGATAAAAACTTCTCAGGCTGCCTGAATCATAGCAAGTACCTTCAGTCGAAAGTTATGGTGAAGTCAAACCTCACCAGTTTACTCTGAAAACAGATACCTGAGTACAAATGGCATAATATTTACACTGTGGCAATCCTATAACCTCACTATATGCTTGAATTGCCTGGAATGGGCATGGGACCCGTGATGGCCAGGTAGTCACCTTGAAAATCTATGTTCTCTGAATCCCGTTTCAGTGTTCTTTGCACTGTAGCACTTGCAGATTCTGCATCCCTACGTATCCCTGGATTTCCTGATGCTGATTTGGGCTTGGCGGAGGCGAGGGCTTCCTCTGCTGGAACAATCATAGTAGGAGTAGGTAGTGGCACAATTCCTGTGACTTAATCACCTGTAACTTCTGTTCTTGAAGAATGTTTCCAGGAATTGTACATTGGTGGGATTTCAGACTGCAGACTGAGGGGTGTCATAAGATTGAGCATAATAGTCTTATAATTGCAGTATTTTTTTGAGTTTATTATCTAGCATGAGAAGCCACCTGGTGAATATTCCCACATTTCTTGGAACCATACCACCCAGCAGTCTTTGTTTGAAATGCCAGGTGAACTTTATTACAGGGCAAATGCCAGGAGAAAGTCTTCTACAGAAATTGTCATGACAAACAGCATCTTTAGCCACAGCTGTACAATTGATGAGATCACAAGATTTGCTGGGCTGACTCTCATAATAAGCCCTAGTCTTAGGCGATGACGTCACATGAAAGCAGCTTGCCCAGAACGTTTGCTACAAGCACTGTCTTCCTGCCTCTCCCCTCCTGCAGGAAGCCCTGACCTGTAGCCAAGGCCTACTTCAGCATTTAGTAATCAAGGGTGTACTTAAGATACAGAATCAGCAGAGGGCTGGCCTGGGAAGTGTTGGAGGTTTAGTTAGGCAACCTGAATGCTCAATATATTTGGTAGGAAAAATTGAAAACTGTGGATAGTATAGTTTTCTGGGTACTTTGTACTATCTTCAGAGTACTCAAATTCATTTTTCAGCTCCCTTGCTTATCAACTGAGGGGCAGCCTCACTGCCTGTGAGCAGCAGAGAACCTGCTGTGTTTTCACATTACTTCATGGTGGCCTCTTCTGTCTGCTTGAGTTCTCTATGGAGAGAGAACCAGCAGAGAATAGTCTTGAATGTTGTACTGATCCTGTTTTCTTTATATTTAAACATTTTTTAAATTATAAAATTTACATAACATAAATTTTTCTACTTTATCCATTTTAATTGTGCAATTCAATGGCATTAAGTACATTCACAATAAGTTATAACCATCACCACTATTTACTTCAATTACTTCTCATTATCCCAAAGAGAAATTCTGTACACATTAAGCAATCATTTAGCTTGCTACCCTCCCCTACCCTCTGGTATCTATAAATCTAGATTATTTATAACTCTGTTCATTCTAAGTACATCATAAAAGTGGAAACATACAATATTTATTCTTTTGGTATGGCTTATTTCACATAGCAGAATGGTCCCAATGTTTATGTTGTATCATGTATCAGCATGTACCTACCTTGTTATTAATATTATCAATATAATTGACGTGTCTATGGAAGGTTAGATGCTTTAAATCTTGCTTTCCCTGGGGACTGGCCATGAAAGTTACTGAAAGCCACAGCCAAAAGTATGTGTACAAAATTGTGGGGTATACACACTCATTATTGGTCTGTTCATGATTTCTATTTCTTCCTGATTCAAGTGTAGGTGGTTGTATGTTTGCAGGAATTGATCCATTTCCTCTAGATTTTCTACTTTGTGGGAGTAGAGGTGTTCATAGTAGTCTTGGATGACTTTTTTTCTGCTGCATCAGTTGTAATGTCTCCTTTCTCATTTCTAATTAAGCTTATTTGAATCCTCTATTTTGGTCCTTAATCTTAATAGTGATTCAATCAATGTTGTTTTTTTTTTTTTTCAAAGTACCAACATTTTGTTTCATGATCCTTCTTATTGACATTTTGGTTTCAATTTCATTTAGCTCCGTTCTGATGTTTGTTATTTTCTCTCACAGCTTTGCATTTGTTTTCTTCTTATTTTTCTAGTTCCTTGAGGTGTGATGTTAGGTTGTTAATTTGCAATCTTTCTATGTTTTCTTGTAAGCATTCAGGATAATCAATTTTATTGTTAGCACTGCTTTTTCTGTATGTCACAGATATTGGTATGTTTTATCATTCTCATTCATTTCTAAAAGTTTTAAAATTTCCATTGTGATTACCTTGTTGACCAAAAGATCATTAAGGAGCAGGTTGTTTAATTTCCATGAATTTGTAATCTGTCTTGTGCTGTCAGTGGATTATTGAAGTCCCCCACTATTATTGTATTACTGTTTGTTTTCTTAGGTCTAGCAGCATTTGATTTATAAATATGTTAGGTACACAGCTATTTAATATTTTTATATCTTCTTGTTGAATTGATCCCTTTATCACTATTGTGATGTTTTTGATTTAAAGTATGTTTTATCTAAGTGTAGCTTTTTGTGCTCAATTTTGGTTTCTATTTGAGTGAGATTTTTTTTTTCATGCTCTACCTTGACTTTATAAATATCCTTACTTGCCAAGTGAATATCTTGAAGGCTGCAGATATTTGGATTCTGTTTTTTTTTTAAAAAATCTATTCTGCCAATCCATATCTTTAAGTGGGGCATCTAGCCCATTTGTATTCAAATTTATTAGTGATATGTTAGGTCCTCTTCCTGTCATAATGTTGATTGTTACCTACTTGCTTTGTATTCTTAATTATGTTACTGTCTTCTAGGCCCTGCGATTTTTATCCTTTTGTGTGTTTTTATATTGGTGGGTATCAATCTTGTGTTTAGATATTCAGAACTCCTCTAACCAAGTCTGGTAGAGCTGGTCTAGTGTTGACAAATTCCATTAGCATTTTCTTATCTTGGAAAGACTCAGTTCCTCCTTCATTTATGAAACTCTGTTTGGCAGGATACAAAATTATTAGCTGACAATTGTTTTGATTAAGACTAAAAGTGGTCTCCAATCCCTTCATGCTGCTGTGGTTTCTGGTGAGAAATCTGCTTTGAGTGTGATGGAATTACTTTTATAAGTGATTTGATGCTTTCATCTTACTGCTCCTAGTATTCTGTCCTTCACATTGAATGCCTAACAATGCTATTCGTGGGTCGAAGTGTATTTTCATTTCTAGCTGTTTGAGGTATCTCCAAATTCTTTTCCACAAAGGTTGCACTAATTTGCAGTTCCACCAGCAGTGTAAGAGTGTTCCTGTCTCTCCGCATCCTCACCAGCATTTGTTGTTTTAGGATGTCTTGATAAAGTCCATTCTCACTGGGGTTAGGTGGTATCTCATTGTGGTTTGGATTTGCATTTCTCTGTTGATTAGAGATGTTGAACATTTTCTTGTATGTTTGCAGGCCATTATTCTGTCTTCTATGGAGAAGTTTCTGTTCATTTTCATTGCTCATTTATTGATGGGGTTGTTCAATTTTTTCTTAGTAATTTTTTTGAATTCTAGATAGATTCTTGTTATTAGACCTTTATCAGAAGTGTAGAGAGCAAATATTTTCTCCCTTTCTGTGGGTTGTCTCTTTGCTCTAATAATAGTTTACTTGGCTGTGTAGAAACTTTTTAATTTGATCAGATCCCATTTGTTTATTTTTGATGCTGTGGTGATTGCCTTGGGGGTCTTCCTCAAAAATTCTTTGCCTAGACCAATGTCTGATAGGGTTCTCCCAATATCTTCTTCTAGGATGCTTAAGGTTTCATGCCTTATGTTTAAATCTGTTATCCATCATCAGTGAAATTTTGTGAGAGATGAGAACTGAGAGGTAGGGATCCTGATTCAATCTTCTGCATGTAGCTCTCCACTTTTCCCAGCACCATTTATTGAAAAGGAATTCTTTTCTCCATTGTATATTTTTGTCTGCTTTATCAAAGATTAGGTTACTGTATATTGATGGTTTCATCTATAGTATCTCATTTCTATTCCAAACATCGATGCTTTTGTTCTTGTACCAATACCAGGCTGATTTAACTATTATTGTTTTATAGTACAGCTTGAAGTCAGGAAGACTAATTCCTCCCAGTTGTTTTTTTTTTTTTTACATAAGATGCTTTGGCTATACCAGGTTTTTTTCTTGTTCCAAACAAAGTGAAGAATTATTCTTTCTAGATCTGTAAAGAATGCTGGTGGTACTTTGATGGGGATTGCATTAATTCTGTAGATCACTTCAGGTAATATTGACATTTTAATGATATTGATTCTACCAATCCATGAACAGGTAGATTTTTCCAACTGTTTACATCATCTTCAATTTCTTTTTTTAGCATTTTGTTCTCCTTGTAAAAATATTTCATATCTATCATTAAACATACTCCTAGATATTTAAATTTCTTTGGGACTATAGTAAAGGGTATTATGTTTTTGATTTGAGTTTCTACTTGATGGTTCTTGGCATATATGAATGCTTATTTTATTTTATTTTTATTTCACCATATTATGGGGGTACAAGTGTAAAGATTCCATATATTGCCCATGCCCCCCTCCCAACCTGAGTCAGAGTTTCAGTGTGACCATCCCCCAAAAGTTGCAAATCTCACTCATTATGTTTGTATATACCCATCCCCTCCTCCCCTCTCCTACCTGCCCGATACCCTATAAATGTTATTCCTATATGTCGACTGAGGTGTTGATCTGTTAATATCAATTTGCTGGTGAGTACATGTGGTGCTAGTTTTTTCATTCTTGAGATACTTCATTTAGTAGAATGGGTTCCAGCTGTATCCAGGAATATACAAGAGGTGCTATATCACCATTGTTTCTTAAAGTTGAATAGTACTCCATGGTATACCACATTTTATTAATACGCTCATGAATTAATGGCACTTGTGTTGTTTCCATAGCTTTGCAATTGTGAATTGTCCTGCTATAAACATTCAAGTGCAGGTGTCTTTTTCATAAAGTGACTTTTGATCTTTTGGATAGATATCCAGTAGTGGAATTGCTGGATCAAATGGTAGATCTATTTGTATCGCTTTGAGGTATCTCCATATTGGTTCCACAGAGGTTGAACTAGTTTGCAATCCCACCAGCAGTGTAGGAGTGTTCCTATCTCTCCACATCCACGCCAACATTTATTGTTTGGGGACTTTTTGATAAAGGCCATTCTCACTGGAGTCAAGTGATATCTTGTTGTGGTTTTGATTTGCATTTCCCTGACAATTAGAGATGTTGAGCATTTTTTAATCTGTTTGTTGGCCATTGTTCTGTCTTCTTTTAAAAAGTTTCTGTTCATATCCTTTGCCCATTTTTTGATAGGGTTGTTTGATATTTTTCTTGCTGACTTTCCTGAGTTCTAAATAGATTCTAGTTATCAGCCCTTTATCAGATGTGTAGCTTGCATAAATTTTCTCCGATTCTGTGGGTTGTCTGTTTGCTCTCTTTACAGTTTCTTTGGCTGTGCAGAAACTTTTTAATTTGATCAGGTCCCATTTATTTATTTTTTGATGCTGTGATTGCTTTCGGGGTCTTATTCATCAATTCTTTGCCTAGGCCAATGTCTAGAAGGGTATTTCCAACGTTTTCCTCTAGAATTCTAATAGTTTCACACCTAAGGTTCAAGTCTGTTACCCAGTGTGAGTTGATTTTTGTGAGAAGTGAAAGGTGTGGGTCTCGTTTCAGTCTTCTACATGTTGCTATCTAGTATTCCCAGCTCCATTTATTGAATAAGGATTCTTTTTCCCAGTGTATGCTTTTGTCTGCTTTGTCAAAGATTAGTCGACTATATGAGAATGGTTTTATATCTGGGTTCTCTGTTCTGTTCCACTGGTCAATGTCCCTGTTCTTGTGCTGGTTCGAAGCTGTTTTAATTACTATAGCCTTGTAGTATAGTTTGAAGTCTGGTAAATTGATACGTCCTATTTTGTTTTTATTGCCTAGGATTGATTTTGCTATATGGGGTCTTCTCTGGTTACACTCCATACGTAGTGTAATATTATTTTTTCTATATCTGTGAAAAATGATGATGGTATTTTGATAGGGATTGCATTGACTCTGTAGGTCACTTTGGGTAGTATAGTCGTATTAACAATGTTAATTATGCTGACCCATGAGCATGGTCTATTCTTCCACCTGTTTACATCCTCTGCTTTTTCCTTCTTCAGTGTTTCATAGTTCTCCCTGTAGAGGTCTTTTACCTCCTTAGTTAAATATATTCCAAGGTACTTTATTTTCTTTGTTGCTATTTTGAAGGGAATTGAGTCTTTGATTTGGTTCACACTTGTACTGTTGGTGTACATGAATGCCTCTGATTTCTGTGTATTGATTTTGTATAGTGAGACTTTAACAAATTCATTTATCAATTCAAGGAGTCTCTTGGTTGAATCCTTGGGGTTCAAATAGGAAGAAATAGAATTCCTGAACAGACCAATATCAAGTACTGAAATTGAAACAGAAATAGAAAGCCTTCCTAAAAAGAAAAGTCATGGACCAGATGGTTTCACACCCGAAGTTCACCATACCTATAAAGAGGAGCTGGTGCCTATCCTGTAGAAATTATTCCACAACATCGAGAAGGATGGAAATCTCTCCAACACATTTTATGAAGGGAACATAACCCTGATACCAAAACCAGGAAAGGATGCAACAAAAAAAGAAGTCTATGGACCAATATCCCTTAGGAATATAGATGCAAAAATTCTCAACAATATCCTAGCCCATCAAATCCAGGTGCTTGTCAAGAAAATAATCCATCATGACCAAGTGGGCTTCATCCCAGGGATGCAAGAATGGTTTAACATACACAAATCTATAAATGTATTTCACCATATAAACAGAAGCAAAAACAAAGACCATATGATCTCATATGACGCAGAAAAAGAATTTGACAGAATTCAACACCCTTTTATGATAAGGACGCTCAACAAAATAGGCATAGAGAGGGCTTACCTAAAAATGATACAAGCCGTATATGACAAACGCATAACCAATATCATACTTAATGGGGAAAAATTGAAAGCATTCCCACTCAGAACAGGTCAAGGTTGCCCACTATTGCCACTTCTATTCAACATGGTGCTGGAAGTTCTTGCTACAGCAATCAGACAACAGAGTGGAATTATGGGCATCCAAATGGGAGCAGAAGAGATCAAACTCTCACTCTTTGCTGATAACATGATATGAATGCTTCTGCTTCATGTATATTGATTTTGTAACCTTAAACTTTACCAAATTCTTTTATCCAATGTAGGAGTCTCTTGGAGGAATCCATGGGGTTTTCTAGGTATAGTATTATATCATCAGCTAAGATTGAGAGTTTGAGCTCATCTGCCCCCACTTGGATGCCCTTAATAACCCTTTGTTGCCTGATTGCTGTAGCTAGGACTTCAAGCACTATGTTGAATAGCAGAGGAGATAGTGGGCATCCTTCTCTAGTTCTGGTTTGAAGAGAGAATGATTTTAGTTTTTCACCATTCAGAATGATATTAGCAGTGTGTTTGTCATAAATGGATATGGTAAATTTTAGCTATGAGCCGCCTATGCCTATTTTGTTAAGAGTTTTTATCATAAAGGTGTGTTGGACTTTGTCAGATGCTTTTTCTGCATCTATTGACAGAATCATATGGTCTTTATTCTTGTTTTTATTTATGAGGTCAATTGCATTTATAGACTTGCATATGTTGAACCGGCCTTGCATCCCTGGAATAAAACCTACCTGGTCATGGTGAATTTTGTTTTTGATGTGCTGCTGAATGATGTTTGCTAAAATTTTATTTAGGATTTTTGCATCTATATTTATGAGGTATAGTGATCTGTAATTCTCTTTTTTTGTTGTGTCCTTTCTTGGCTTTGGTATCAAGGTGATATTGGCTTCGTAGAATGAGTTAGGAAGGATACCATCCTTCACAATGGTGTGGAATAGTTTCTATAGTATAGGTATGAGTTCATCTTTGTATGTTTGGTAGAACTCTGAAGTGTAGCCATCTGATCTGGGACAATTCCATTTGGGGAGGTTATTAATTACTGCTCCAATTTCTGAGCTTGAGATTGGTCTATTCAGGAATTCTGTTACCTCTTGGGTGAACTTAGGAAGGTTGTATGAATCCAGGATTTTGTCCATTTCCTCTTCGTTATTTAGTTTTTGGGCTTATAGTTTTTTATAGTACTCAAACATAATGTTTCTTATTTCTGTGGTGTCTGTTGTGATCTCTCCTTTTTCATTTCTTATTGAGTTTATTAGCGTCCTTTCCCTTTGAGTCCTTGCCAATCTATCAAGAGCGCAATGAATTTTGTTTATCTTTTCGAAAAACCAGCTCTTGGTTTTGTTGATCTTCAGTATAGTTCTCTTGTTCTCCTTTTCATTAAGTTCTGCTTTGGTCTTCATTAATTCTTTTCTTCTACTAGGATTAGAATTTGTTTGCTCTTCTTTTTCCAATTCCTTTAGGGTATTCATTAGGTTGTCAGTATCTAAGCTTTCTGTTTTCTGGATGTGAGTGTTATTTCTATTAGTTTTCCGCTCAGGCAAGCTTTTGCTGTATCCCATAGGTTTTGGTAACAAGGATCTCCGTTATCATTTTGTTCAATGAAACTCTTGATTTCTCTCTGATTTTCTTCCTTGACCCAATAATTTTTCAGTAATAGATTGTTTATTTTCCATGATTTTGTGAGTCATTGAGTGTTTCTATATGAATTGAACTGTAATTTTTTACCACTATGTTCAGAAAAGATACAAGGTATGATTTCTATTTTCTTGAATTTTTTGAGATCTGATTTGTGGCCTAGGATGTTATCAATTTTGGAGAAGGGTCCATTGGCCACTGAAAAGAAAGTAAATTCAAATTTATTTGGATGAAATGTTCTGTAGAGATCTGTCAGACCTTTTTGATCAAGGGCTATGTTCAGGTCCATTATTTCTTTGCTTATTTTCTGTTTGGAGGATCTATCCAGATGATTCAGTGGGGTGTTGAAGTCCCCTGCTACTGTGGGAGTGTTGTGTAACATGGTGTTTAGATTAGACAAGGTTTGCTTTATGTAATTGAGTGCTCTTGCATTGGGTGCATAAATATTAAGAATTGTTTAATTTTCTTATTGAATCTTCTCTTTCACCATTATAAAATGGCCATCTTTATCCTTTTTTACTTTTGCTATTTTAAAGCTTATGTTATCTGCAAATAAGATAGGTACCCCTGCTTTCTTTTGACTTCTATTTGACTGGATGATAATTTTCCATCCCTTGACCTTCAGCCAGAAGGCATCTTTGTGATTTAGATGTGTTTCCTATAGAAAGCAGATCCTAGGCTTGTGTATATTTATCCACTCTGCCAGTCTGTGTCTCTTCAGAAGACAGTTTGAGGCATTTACATTTATTGAGAGTATTGAAATTAGAGGAAGAATTCTATTCATATTTTTGGGAAAGTCCTGTTGGTTTGTTTTACTCCTTGAGCCATTATGTAGTCTGAGAACTAAGATTTAATTCTTTGAAGATTTTACTTTGAGGAGTATCTATTGCCCTGTTTGGTTAGAAATGCGGGTCTGAGAACTTCCTGTAGGGCTAGTCTGGACTTGCAAACTCCTTCAGTGATTGCTTATCTGAGAAGGAATTTATTTCTGCCTCATAGGTAAAACTTAATTTTGCTGGATAATGAATTCTACGTTGGGCTTTGTTCTGTTTTAGAAGATTAAGGGAAGGCACCCAATCACTCCTGGCTTGTAAGGTTTCAGATGAGAAGTCTGCTGTTAGTCTGATAGGTTTTCCCTTATAGGTTTGTTTGCTTGTTTGTTTATTTATTTATTTATTGTCTCGCTGCATGGAGGATTGCTTCTTTCATGTTTACTTTGGTCAACCTAATGACCATGTGTTGGGGTGATAGCCTTTTCATGTTGAGTCTCCCAGGAGTTCTGTGTGCTTCATGTATTTGGATATCAAAATTTCTGGCCAGCCGTGGTATATTTTCCTCCAGTATTCCATGAAATAAATTTCCCAGCCCTTGAAATTATTCCTTTTCCTCTTTCAGAAACCTGATCACTGTGAGATGCAGCTTTTTTACATAATCCCACACTTCTTGTAGGCTTTGGTCTTATCTCTTGTTTCTATGTTCCCTTTCTTCCTCTGATTTGTTTAACGCATAGGCATAATCTTCGAGCTCTGAGAATCTTTGCTCTGCATGATCTATCCTGTTCTTGATGCCTTCCATTGTATTATGGAGATCCTTGATTATTTCTTTCATTGCCAAAATTTCTGATTGGTTTTTCTATATAATTTCAATTTCTTTGGAGAAATTTTCATTCATTTCCTGTATTGTTATTGTTGTATCTCTGTGTTGGGGTTCTATTTTCTCTTCAATTCCGTTGAGTTTTCTAACAATCCATATTCAAAATTCTTCCTCCGTCAGTTTAATCATGTCATGTAAGTTGATGTCGGTTGGTGGAGGTCAAGTATTTTCTTTTGGAGGTTACTTTTCTCTCTGCTCCTTCAATTTTCCTGTAATCTTCCACTGGTTTGTTCTCATCTGGGTATTTTGTCAAGGACTGAAGTTTGTGACTGCATTATGAGCTAAATTCTGGGATTCCGAAGGAATGATCTTTGGTAGGGCTGGGAATATGTGCTCTGGGCCTGTATCATCTTAGAGGAGTTTGAGTCTGTTGGGTTTTCTTTGATCTAATGCCTTCACCTTCTATCTACAGAGATTAATGTGTTTAGGCCCCTTGCTTAGAGACTCAAGGGATAGATTACTCTTGTGAGAGCAGGGAGGCTAGCAGGCTATTCCTTCTCAGACAAGCAATCACTGAAGGAGTTTGCAAGTCCAGACTAGCCCTACAGGAAGTTCTCAGACCCGCATTTCTAACCAAACAGGGCAATAGATACTCCTCAAAGTAAAATCTTCAAAGAATTAAATCTTAGTTCTCAGACTACATAATGGCTCAAGGAGTAAAACAAACCAACAGGACTTTCCCAAAAATATGAATAGAATTCTTCCTCTAATTTCAATACTCTCAATAAATGTAAATGGCTTAAACTGTCTTCTGAAGAGACACAGACTGGCAGAGTGGATAAATATACCCAGGCTCTTAACTGCTAGGTTGAAGTGGAAAGCACTATGATAGGCTCTGAGATTACTCTCTCTTTTTCCTAAGGCCTCTGAGAATCCCAAACCAGAAAGAGGCCTGCCACATCGCTGAGCCCCTGTCAGGATGAGGTCAGTCCCTTCCATATGAAATCCCAATGGGTTTCTCGCCACTAAGGGTATTCTTCAATAACAACAAATCTTAGCCAAGACCACAGATTACCTCATCCCTCTGTAGCTCTCACATTTGGGGCTTCCCCTTTGGCTAGAGGCACCGGTTATCAGACCACAGTAAATAGGTAGAGAGGGGACTCAGTTTGATAGGCTCTCATGATAGGCTGTTAGAGCCACCTTTCTGTGGCCAGCACGAGCAGGGAGGTTGAAGCAACGCAGAGGTCACAGTCTTGCAACCCGGGCTTTGGGATGAACAGCCTCCTTTTCAGCCCTGCCCAGAGGCAGAGTCAGGCCTTTTGGCACGAGGCACCCCTACCCAAGTCATAGAAGGGTGTGGGTGATGGTGTCTCCCCAGATTATATCTGGAAAAGTATCCTTCGCCACTCCACCTTGCCAAGACAGGCTCTACTCTCTGAACACAGAGTGCAGGCAGCTTGTGCAGTGAGACACCTCCCAAGGTCAATTTGGCGAGGCAGTGGCAAGACCCACCACTCTCTGCCTTCTACCCCTTTAACCACAGAATTTGAGTCAAGTGGCAGGAATGGGAACAGCCTCTTTGTCAGCTCCGCCCAGAGGTGGTGTTGGAACCTTTCGCACCAAGCGCACGAGGTTGTGGGTGATAATGTCTCTCCCAGTTATACCTGGAAAAGCAATACAGGTGAAATTTTATGGAGGCCTACAATGTTAAATTTAATTTAAAGATGAAAGATTTTCCTTGCTGCCAATTTGGGCCTTTTACAGGCAAAAATATTGAATCAGAGTAATGGGTGCATTGCACTGCTTCTCTCTTCTCCTCTACTCTGCCCCTCCTATTTCTTTTTCTTCTATGTTCCTGTTGTCTTTACCTGTGTGTTTTGATCCTACACAGTGGGACATATCTGTGGGAGGAGGTTCAGGAGAGCAAGACATTGCCTTTTTAACGTATCCTGTTGGGCTGATGTGACTGGACCTCTCTACCTGACAGTTTTGTTACACCGACTCCAAATTACTTTGTAAAACTTATACCAAACCCTTCAGTTATGCCTGACTCTTTATCAGTTCAAGGCTACAACAGAGATTACTCATTGTTCAGAGAACTTCAGTTTATTTTTTGTAAGGCAAGAGGAAGGTGAAATTTATTGAGCGGGAGCAAGATAGCATTATAAAGGAAGAATAACATACAGGTTTACGGAGTGAGAGCAAGATACATACACTACAGATGATGACCAGATCCCTTGTCATAGTTAAAGAGTGAATCCAGTTTTAAAATCCTTGTTAGGAGGGATATTGCAATCATAACCAGTAGTTTAGGAAGCATAAGGAACAAAACTGATTAAGATATTGATCACCATTCCCTAAACAACACTATGCTCCTACTAACAATGCCACTATAAATGATTTATCCTAACATTTCCATCTGTCCAGACCCTATTTATCTTTCCTTGCCCAATTAAAAAACTTTTGATGATGACAAAAGTGACAGAGGGTACGTGCTTAGCTAATTTGAGAGTCCTGAGTCCAAATTTCATATATTTCAAGAAGCATCCCTGATCTATTCACATCCACATAAATGCTCACTATTGAGATTTTATCCCTGTTGGCTTCCCATCTCTGCCTTTGCATCCTGGAAGGATTCCGAACAACTGGATTCATATCACAGGCTTCTGTAAGGAGACCTTGTCCTCCACACTCTACTGGACCTCTTAGAGAACAGGAACAAAATGCCATATGTATTTAGAGCTATCATTGGTGTGTTGACAATGTTGTTGCCCAGTGCATATCACAGGAATATTTAAACAAACATCACAGCAATATATTCAAAACCCAGTTAGCTGCCACATAGGTGAGAGGAGTATGTGAATATTGTGTTTATAGTCACTGTGTAAAGACATAAACTTCTCAGGTTGCTGAAATCACAACAGAGTTATCTTTAGTCCACATCTATGGTAAAGTCCAAACTTACCACCATACTCTGAAAAGAGATACGTGAGCACAAACGCATCCCATAACCTCACTTTCTGCTAGGGTTGCCTAGAATGGGCACAAGAACCATGATTGTCCTGTAGTCACCATAGAATCCAGGTTCCAGGATCCGAGGACGTGGTGCTCTTGTACCCAGGTGCACTAGAGAGTCAGTGAATGGCCATGGAGGCTCAGGATTTACCGGGCATCAATCAAAATATATCCTAGATGGAATGGACAAGATTATTTATAGAGCTACTCTATTATCCAGAGACTTATTGAAAGATAATTTGCTTTTATATTGAGTTAGCACAGTGCCTTATCAAGTAGCTAGAAACGTTTGTTGAACTCATGCATAAATACAGTCATGGGTGACAGCTCCCACAAGGTGCCCTGAGGTACTTTTAAATGTTTTCTCTCCTCCTGCAGGACACTCCTGGATATCCTTTGTGTTTTTCTACAACATGCAGCTTAGAGGAAAATCCGTCACTAGCCTTGAAATGAGGCGGCTCATGAACAGAGTCCTGCATCCCCTGCTTTCTCCCCTGTAGCAGTGAGCAGACCTGCAATGAAAGGTAACAGCCTCTCTCAGAGGACACTGACTGCTCTCCTGAGTGGGAGGTAGCTGTAGGAGCCACAGTGCGACCTGGTGACTGAGCCAGACTTTTCAAGATGATAGGCCACCTTGTGATTGCCAGGTGGGAGCTGTTGGGAAAAATAGATGCTGAGCATCTTCTAAATTCCAGCCCTAGTCCCACGCATTAGGGATTCAAAGACACAGTCTCTGCTTTTGATGATGTCACCGTGTGGTGGAGGAAGGAAATGTAGAAGCAAATCATTACCATACAGTATTAAAATTACAATAATAAATGAACGCTTTGGGCCAAATTAGTTCAGTTAGAGCTTCAGGGATGGAGACTTAGCATGCAGGATCTGTAAGTTTTCTTACATCCATCATGAAAGGATTGTCACTGATATCATAATAACCTGGTGCCCGAGTAAATCCCAGCATTCTTTGTTTGAAATGCCAGGTGAACTTTATTACAGGGCAAATGCCAGAAGAAATCCTCTACAGAAATTGTCATGACAAACAGCATCTTCAGCCACAACTGTACAATTGATGAGATTACAAGATTCCCTGGTCTGACTCTCATAAAAACCCATAGTCTTAGACGATGACATCACATGAAAGCAGCTTGCCCAGAACGTTGGCTGCAAGCACTGTTTTTCCTGCCTCTCCCTACCTGTAGGAAGCCCTGACCTGTAGCCTTTAGTAATCAAGGGTGTACTTAAGATACTGCTTAAGCAGAGGGCTGGCCTGGGAAGTAGGATTGTTTAGTCAGGCAACGTGAATGCTCAATATATTTGTTCGGAAAAATTGAAAAATATGGATAGTATAATTTTCAGGCCACTTTGTCCTATCTTCAGACTACTCAAATTCATTTTGCAGCTCCCTTGTTTCAGAGTCACCAGAGGGGCAGACTCATTGTCTATGAGCAGCAGAGAACCTGCTGTATTCTTACGTTACTTCATGGTGGCTTCTTCTGTTTACTTGAGTTCTCTATGGATAGAGAAATCACCAGCAGAGAATAGCCCTGAATGTTGTACTGATCCTGTATTATTTATAATTTGAAAAATTTAAAAATTATAAAATTTACATAACATAAATTTTTCTACTTTAACCATTTTAATTGTACAATTCAGTGGCATTAAGTACATTCACAATGAGTTATAACCATCACCACTATCTACTTCAATTACTTCCTAGTATCCCAAAGAGAAATTCTATACACATTAAGTAATCATTTAGCTTGCTACCCAACCCTACCCTCTGATATCTATAAATCTAGATTATTTATAACTCTGTTCATTCTAAGTACAGCATAAAAGTGGAAAAATACAATATTTTTCCTTTTGGTATGACTTGTTTCACATAGCAGAATGTTCTCAATGTTTATGTTGTATCATATATCAGCATGTACCTATCTTGTTATAAATATTATCAATATAAATGACATGTCTATGGAAGGGTTGAATGCTTTAAATGTTGCTTCCCCTGGGTACTGGCCATGAAACTTAATGAAAGCCACAGCCAGAAGTATGTGTACTAAATTGTGGGGTATACAGACTCATTGTTCTGTTCATGATTTCTATTTCTTCCTGATTCAAGCTCCTAAGGTGGTTGTATGTTTGCAGGAATTGATCCATTTCCTCTATATTTTCTACTTTGTGGGAGTAGAGGTGTTCATAGTAGTCTTAGATGACTTTTTGTATTTCTGCTTCATCAGTTGTAATTGTCCTTTTTCATTTCTCATTAAGCTTATTTGAATCCTCTCTTTTGGTGCTTAATCTTGCTACTCGTCAACCAATTTTTTTTTCTTTTCAAAGTACCAACTTTTTGTTTCATGATCCGTCTTTTGATATTTTTATTCCAATTTCATTTACTTCTCCTCTGATGTTTGTTATTTCTCTGGTAGCTTTGGGTTTGGTTTGTTCTTATTTTTCTAATTCCTTGAGGCATGATGTTAGATTGTTAATTTGCAATCTTTCTATGTTTTCATGTAAGCATTTAGCATAATCAATTTCATTGTTAGCACTGCTTTTTCTGTATGTCACAGATATTGATATGTTTCATCATTCTCATTCATTTCTAAAAGTTTTGAAATTTCCATTGTGATTTCCTTGTTGACCAAAAGATCATTAAGGAGCAGGATGTTTAATTTCCATGAATTTGTAATCTGTCTTGTGCTGTCAGTGGAGAATTGAAGTCCCCCACTATTATTGTATTACTGTTTGTCTGTTTTCTTAGGTCTAGCAGCATTTGATTTATAAATATGTTAGGTACACAGCTATTTAGTATTTTTATATCTTCTTGTTGAATTAATCCCTTTATCATTATTGTGATGTTTTTGATTTAAAGTATGTTTTTTCTAAGTGTAGCTTCTCAATTTTGGTTTCCATTTGAGTGAGATTTTTTTTCAGGCTTTACTTTGACTTTATAAATATATTTACTTGCTAAGTGAATTTTTTGAAGGCTGCAGGTATTCGGATTCTGTTTTTTGTTTTAAATCTATTCTGCCAATCTGTATCTTTAAGTGGGGCATTTACCCCATTTGCATTCAAATTTAATATTGATATGTGAGAGTCTTTTTCTGACATAATGTTGAATGATAACTACTTGCTTTGTATTCTTAGTTATGTTACTGTTTCATGGGTCCTGTGAGTTTTATCTTTTGTGTGTGTTTATATTGGTGTGTATCAACATTCTGTTTAGATGTTCAGAACTCCTTTAACTAAGTCTTGTAGACCTGGTCTAGTGTTCACAAATTCCATTAGCATTTTCTTATCTTGGAAAGACTCAGTTCCTCCTTCATTTATGAACTCAATTTGGCAGGATAAAAAATTATTAGCTGACACTTGTTTTGATTAAGACTAAAAATGGACCCCAATCCCTTCAGGCTGATATCATTTCTGGTGAGAAATCTGCTTTTGTTATGATGGAATTACTTTTATAAGTGATTTGATGCTTTTGTCTTATTGCTCCTAGTTTTTTGTCCCAAACATTGAATGTAGATAGTCTGATGAATATGTGCTTTGGTGAAGTTCTTCTTTCAGTGAATCTCCCAGTTGTTCATTGAGCTTCTTGCATCTGGTGGCTGTAAATCCAGATGAGATTTGGTTGGTCTAAATCTCTAGAAAGACCCAGGAAGTGTTTCTCAATTATTCCCTCAAATAGGTTTTCCAAACCTTTTGTTTTTTCTTCTTTTAGTGTAAGAATAGTTATGATTCTTAGGTTTGACATTTTAAATAGTCTAGTATTTCTTGAATTTTCATTTATTCTTTTGTCTTTATTTTTGCCTAAATTAATTTGAAAGATTAGTCTTGAAGCTCTGAAATTCTTTCTTCTGCTTGGTCTAGTCTATTGATAAAACTTTCCACTATATTTTTTAATTCTCCAAATTAATTTTATTCCCTTCCAGAAGTTGGTTTTTTAAAGATTCCTATCTCTTCATTAAAATTTTAATTCATATTCTGAATGTTTTTCTGATTTCTTTGTGTTGGTTTTCAAGGTTCTCTTGGATCTCATTGAGCCTCCTTACAATCTTAATATATTTAATTCTTTATATTTCTGTATATTTATACATATCTATATATTATATAGAGATATATAGAGATACATATATAGATATATATATATCTATCTATATGTAGATCGATATATATTATATATATATTCTGTATATTTAATTCTTTATATTTCATTTCAGTGTTTTCAATGTGGTTAAGATCTATTGTTAGAGGGTTGGTGTGATGCTTTGTGGAGGGGTAATTACACTGTTTTTTGGTACTGCCAATGTTCTTATGCTGACTCCTTCTCATCAGGACCAGCTGTCACTTCTTATTTTTGAATTTACTTTTGTTTGGAAGGAACTTTTTTTTTATCTTCTAAGGATGTGACTGTAGGGTATGTTGGGTAGGAGGCTTTGGCTTTGCTTATGGGTGCTTTCAGGGAACCAAGGCTCTGTATGAATTCTTTGGTGCCTTCATGTGGTGTTTTTCTCCAATGCTGGTGATTTCTAGGTTGTAGTGGTAGTGTACTGGGCATGTAAGCAGGTTCCCTGACTCCTGCAATGAATAGGAGTTTGAAGTCTCTGGAAGGGTATTTTGTTCCCCAGTGTGGGCATGCTTCTCTCTGCATGAATGATATTCAGACATGCAGTTCACCCTCCAGGCAAGCAGAGGGTGCTTGCAGATAACGTCCAATTACATTAGCAAATATAGCGAGGTGTGTAAGATGACCTCCCAGCCAGTAGGTGGCATTTGCAGGACAGAGCCAACTGTAGGGATATTTGTGGTATATGTGCTTGGCCTCAGTTCATCAGGAGCAGTACTAAGATGTGCCAGGAAATGGTCAGGGCCTTGGAACTCCCGGAAGTCTCCACTTTGTGTTTGACCACCACTGAGGCAGCTGGGCATGGCCCAGGTGGGCAGGGATGTCACTAAGCTCGCAAAGGCAGGCAGTAGCGCTGACCTCTGAGGATATCAGGGAGCAGTTCCCAGGCTATAGGGGCAAGTCTCAAGGGAGGGCGAATGCACCTCCACCACTCCGAAGATGCTGTTGTGGTGAGGGGATGTCCAGAGTCCACAGTTGAGTAAGCGGCAGTGGGGCCGGCTCACATTGCAAACCCAGTGGGTTCTCCCTCTAACGTCTGGCTGCCAGGAGTGGGCCAAGGCAGTCTACACTCAGATGGAGAACCAACCCAGGCTGACAACGTCCCAGCATCAGACAGAAACCCTGGTCCTCAAGCCAGACCCTCACTTAGTTGTTCCTATGGAGTGAGGGGTGCACCATCAACCCACACCTCACACTCCTCAGGTCCGCCCCTGTGGGCTCCTCCCCACTTGGGATCAGTTCGCAGTCTCTTCTGTATGTCTCTGAGCAAAGGGATTGAGTCCTGTGTTTTGGGACCAGAGCAGGGACCTCTCCTCAGGTCCCCTGAGTTCAAACACTGGGTATAATAGGGACTGGTCTGGTGGTCCCAGGCTGCCTGCGGACACTCAGGCAGGTCAGCTGCAGTGGTGCTCAGGCTGGCCACTGGGAGAGGTAGGCCCCTCTCCATGGGAGCAGCCAGTCAGGGAGCTGCGGCAAAGGCTGGCGGGTGGGGGGCTTGTGGTCTGAACACCCTCTGTCCCGTATTAGCCCAAAGCTGCAGCACAGGAACTTGTGTTTGGTCATGTGAGAGCACCTGAGTTCCAGTCTCTCTCCCTTGAGTGTCATCCTGCTGTGGTAGCTTTGAGGGCCTTGGGGAATGGGCTCCCAAGAGGGCTCCCTGCTGCGCTGCAGGTGCCTGGAGTCTGGAAGCCTGTGGAACTCCACGTGAGGTGAGCAGTGCCTCTGCCTGATCTGCAGGCAGCACCCTATGCCAGTCTGGAGGCCTGTGATGGTGAGGAGCTCTTCCATAGCTAAAATTGTAAAGGTCTGAGGCGGGAGCCTGAAGCCCCAAGGTCTCACCGTTACCTGCTTCCTGGTCCCTTCTAGGAGCTGCTCAAGGTTCTCAGCAACCCTCAGTAGACAGCCTCCCTTCCCCTTCCTTCACCCTCAGTGTCTGTCCTTGCTTCTCTGTTGTTCATATATTCAAGCATTTTTCCCCAATCATCTATTTGAAGTATTGGTATCTAATGGCCATCTTGGTTCTCCAGGCAAGAGGTATCTGATAACTGCCATTAGTCAGCCATCTTGCCTGGTTTGAGCATGTATTTTTTAATGATAATTAGGCAGTGTTTTCAGGGATTCTCTCGTAAATGTGAAGTAAGAGCAAAAATTTGTTTAAGTAACAGGAAAGTCCTAATAAGACAGTCCATGTTCCTTCCTCCCTGCCGTGTTCTTGTCAGTCTCCTTGAGCTGCCATAACACGAGACAGGAGGCTGAGAGGCTGAAACAGCAGAGAGATATTTTCTCACAGTTCTGGAGCCTAGAAGTCCCTGATAAAGGTGCCAGATGATTCGACTTCTCTAGAGGCCTCTCTTCCAGACTTGTAAAAAGTCACAATCATTTGTGTGCTTAAACCAGCTTCCTAAGTATGTTTGTGTGCGTTGTGGCTTGGAGACGGTGTGGTATACACTATGTTTGTAACCTCTTGTTAGTTTGCAATTACTTCTGGAAAAAGTTTAAAAAAAAGAACTGAAAGATCAGTTTGTGGGATTGCCTACCTACCTGGATGTTGAAGCACCAAGAATGAAGACGTAGGGGATGCTGAAGAAAAATTTATAAACCAGAAACACAGGCTACAATATAATGTAATAAGGATTCACACCCCACCACTAAAATGAGGCATACAGTATAATTTAATAATTTTAGCTACATATCTCTCTTTAAAAATGAATCAATAAAATTTTACAGGTGCAATTAAAGGTTTAAACCTGAACTCTCCTCTCACTGAACTTCTGAACCTCATATGTGTTATTTTCTCATATGTGTGATAGGATATAAAAACTGGTGTATTAATCTAAATAGCAAGACACTATGGATACCACATTTCAAAAGAGTTGCAAGGTGAGAGGCAGAATGTAGGTTTGTGATCCCTGTTTACCAACTCACAAGTTCTCATTCAACCAAAGGTATAAAGAGGTTTAGAGGTAAGGTGAATTTTTACTGAGGCCTAAAATGTTAAATTTAATTTAAAGATGAACAATTTTCTTTGCTGCCAATTTGGGCCTTTTACAGGCAAAAATGTTGAACGAGAAGAATGTGTGCATTCCAATGTTTCTCTCTTCTCCTCTACTCTGCTCCTCCCATTTCTTTTTGTTCTACTTCTCTGTTGTCTTTACCTATGTATTGTGAACCTGGATGGTGGGACATATCTGTGGGAGGAGGGTCAGGAGAGCAAGATATTGCCTTTTTAATGGATCCTGCTGGACTGATCTGACTGGCCCTCTCTACTTGACAGTTTTGTAGCACTGACTCCAAATTACTTTGCAAAACTTGTACCAATCACTTCAGTTATTCCTGACTTTGTATCAGTTCAAGGCCAAAACAGACATTGCTCTTCGTTCAGAGAACTGCAGTTTTTTTAATAAGGCAAGCAGAAGATGAAATTTATTGAGGGGGAGCAAGATAGCATTGTAGAGCAAGAATAACATACAGGTTTACAGAGCGAGAGCGAGATACATGCACTACAGGTGATGACCAGACCCCTTGTCATAGCTAAATAGTGAATCCAGTTTTAAAATAGTTAAGAGGGATATTGAAACCATGCCCATCACTTTAGGTAGCATCATGAATGAAACTCATTTACATATTGATCACCATTCCCTAAAAACCACTATGCTCCTACTAACAATGCCATTGAAAATGACTTTTTACAATATTTCCAACTAGCCAGATCCTATTTATCTTTCCTTGCCTGATTCAAAAGTTATTTTATGATGGCAAAAGTGACAGAGGGTACACACTTGTCAAATTTGAGAATCCTGAGTCCACATTCAAAATATTTCAAGAAGCATCCCCTGATCTATTCATATCCACATAAATGCTCACTATTGAGACTTTATCCCTGTTGGCTTCCCATCTCTGCCTTTGCATCCTGGAAGGATTAGGAACAACTGGACTCATATCACAGGCTTGTGTAAGGAGACCTCGTCCTCCACACTCTACTGAACCTCTTAGAGAACAGCAACCAAATGCCATGTGTATTTACAGCCACCATTACTGTGTTGACAGTGTTGGTGGTCAATACATACCACAGCAATAGTTAGACAAACATCACATCATTATATTGAAAACCCTTTTAGTTGCCACATAGGTGAGAGGAGTATGTGCATATTGTGGTTATAGTCACTGTGTAGAGACATAAACTTCTCGGGTTGCTGGAATCACAACTAGAGTTATCTTTAGTCCACATCTATGGTAAAGTCCAAACTTACCACCATACTCTGAAAACAGATACTTGAACACAAGTGATATTCCATAACCTCACTATCTGCTTGGGTTGCCTAGAATGGGCACAGGAACCATGATGGTCATGTAGTCACTTTGGAATCCAGGTTCACAGATCCAGGTCCATTGTTCATCCCAATTTAGCTTTCACAGGTTCTGCATGCCTACATACCCCAGCATTTCTTGATGCTGAGTAGGACTTGGCTGGAGGCAAGGGCTTCCTCTGCTGCAACACAGCATAGTGGGATTAGGTACTGGCACAATTCCTGGTGCCTAAGCACCTGCACAAGCTCTCCTTGAAGAATATTTTGAGGAATTGTGCATTAGAGTGATGTCAGACTCTAGATTGAGGATTGCTGTAAGATTCAGCTTACTAGTCCTGTGGTTTTTTCAATTATGATACTTTTGTTGAGGCTGTTGTCTACCATGAGGAGCCTCAAGGTGAACATTCTCTCATTTCTTGGAACCATCCCATCATGCATCACCTCTGTGCTTGGGTATGACATTTCTCTTTATGATGGAAGCAAGACCCATTAGAATTATTAGGTGCTCCCTCCTCAGGATACCCTATTTCATTTATATACCCTTATTTCATTATATATTACAATGTAATAATAATACAAGTAAAGTGCACAATAAGTGTAACAGGGTTGAATCATGCTGAAAACATCCTGAAACCTTCCCATCCCTCCCTGGTCCATAGAATATTTGTCTTCCCTGAAAATGGTCCCTGGTCCCAAAAAGGTTGGGGGCCATTGAACAAGACTATAGGACTTTGCTTTCAGTAGCATTCAGGAAATAGAATTCCACAGCATCAAGCATTTTTTATGATTTTCAGTTTGGATGTATTTAAGTGGAGATCTTAACATCAAATGTATAGCATTCTGCCTGGGGATATATGACAACATTGCTTATCTTTTTTCAATCTTAGATAGTTGGGGGATTCACACCTAATTCAGTAATAATAACTTTGAACCTACTTTTATTTCCCCTTTAATCGATAGTTTTCATTGAAACTGCAATTCTCCTTTCATACTCATAATTCATGTATTTATATTGTATTTTGACCAATTAGGTCATTGCACTGCCAAGTCCAGCTGGCATAAGCAGGATGGGAAATAGAACCAGTTGTTCCTTCTGAGGCTGAGGACTTGGTGCTCTTGTACCCAGGTGCACTAGAGAGTCAGTGAATGGCCATGAAGGCTCAGGATTTACCGGGCATCAATCAAAATGTATCCTAGATAGAATGGACGGGATTATTTATAGAGCTAGTCTATTAGCCAGGGACTTATTGAAGAGATATTTGCTTTTATATTGAGTTAACACAGTGCCTGATCAAGTAGCTAGAAACGTTTTTTGAATTCATGCATAAATACACAGTCATGAGTGACAAGTCCAAAAGGTGCCCTGAAGGACTTTTGAATCTTTCCTATCCTCCTGGAGGACACTCCTGGACATCCTTCGTGTTCTTCTGCTACATGCAGCTGAGAGAAAGATCCATCACTAGCCTTGAAAATAGGCAGCTTGAAAATAGGGGAACAGACTCCTGCATCCCCTGGGTTCTCCCTATAGCAGTGAGCAGACCTGCAATGAAAGGGAGGAGCCTCTCTCAGAGGACACTGACTGCTCTCATGAGTGGGAGGTGGCTGTAGGAGCCACAGTGAGACCTGGTGACACAGACCTGGTGACCTGTAGGAGCCACAGTGAGATCTGAGCCAGTCTTTTCAAGATGCTGGGTGACTCTGTGATTTTCAAGTGGGAGCTACTTTGGAAAAATATTAATATTTGCTGAGCATCTTCTCAATCCTGAGCCCAGTCCCAAGCACAGGGGATTCAATGACACAGTCTCTGCTCTTAAAGACCTCACAGTCATGTGGAGGAGGGAGACTAGGAGACAAACCATTGAGGTACAGAGTTCTCAGTGCTATAATAGAGTAATGTCCAGGGCCAAATTAGTTCCATTTAGCTTCAGGGGCTTAGCCTAAGCCTGCAGGGATGCTAAGGTTTCTTGCAGGCACCTGAAAAGGAATGTCGCTGATATCAAATGAACTAGTGCCCAGGTGAAATTTCTCTACAGGGCTCCTCATTATGGAGGACGTCTTCAGCCAAAGCCATACAATTGATGCCATGACAGACTCACAGATCTAACTCTCATAATAGTCCTTAATGTGACCTGATGACATGACATACAGTGTCTTACCTGGTGCACAGGCTGCAAGCACTGTCTTCCAGCCTCCCCCCACAGTAGGGAGCCCTCAGGACAGCCAAGTCGTACTTACGTGTTTGAAAATCAAGGGTGTACATACAGGTTACAAATCAGCACAGTGCTGGACATGGAAGAGGATTGCATCTGGACTCAGGGAACCTGAGTTCTCTATACTGACTATGTTATAAAAACAATCAAGGAATTCGACTGTAAAATCTGAAAACCATAGACTTTTTCATACCATAGTGGCCCTGCAACGTCTCCAGTGTACTCCGTTTATTTGTCATCTCCCCTCTGTGACGGTCAGTCTGAGGGGCAGCCACACTGCTTGTGAGCAGCAGAGAGTCCGCTGTGTTGTCACAACATGTCATGGTGGCCCCTTCTGTCTGCTTAAGTCCTTTGTGGAAACAGAAACCAGTGGCACAGATTAGTCCTCAACTCTACGTTGATCCAAGTTTCCTTAATTGATCATTTTTGAATATTGTGGTAAAATTTACATAACATACTCTACTACTTTAACCATTTAAGTGTAGAATTCAGTGGCATTCAGTACATTTAGAGTAAAATGTAACCATTCTCACAGTTTTAACAACTTTTCATTATGTCACACAAAAATTCTGTATCCATTAAACAATGACTATACATTATTACCTTACCCCATCCTCTGTATTATCTGTGTGATCAGTTTTCCTAGTTTGCATTCCTTATAGGGGTTGAACTTACAGTATTATTCTTTTGGGTCTGGATTTCTTCACTTAGCACAATGTTCTCAAGGTTCATCTACGTTGAAGCGTGTATCAGAATTCAGTGCTAACCCAACATTATTATCGGTATAGTGTAACAGACATGATCATGAAAAGGTTACATGTTTTCAATCCTGACCCCCATGGTGACTGGACATGGAACTAACTGAAAGTTACAGGCAGAATAAGTTGGCAAAAACTGGAGGTATACAGAGTCCTTTTACAAATAAAGGCAAGTTTAAGCTAATAATAAGTGGTTTTCAAGATTAATTTCTCTGTGAAAACAATACTGAGGTTGCCAATGGTGAAGGAGGATCTGGGGAATGTTTATGGACTCTACACTCATCTCCCAGTGCAGGAAGACTTAAATGACCACTCACAAGTTTTCCAGGGTAGGGGCCATGGTTTTCTTTACTAGAAACCAAGGCCAACTTGTTACCATGCCATGAACAAATGATAGCCACAGGCAAATGACATGCCATGGTCAAAGGATACTTTTCATAAAACCAATTTTCTAGACTGTTTTTATAAAGGCAGAGAATCTGTCTCTAAGGATATTATTTTCTCTAATAGCTGAGAATGCAGTGAGATTTATGGGAAGCCGAGCTCATTCATTGAGAGCCAGCTTTCCCCATGCAGCATGGCCTCCCCGTCACACAGTGAACGTAATTTTCAGGGGTGCAAATTCTAAGTGATAAATAAGAAGTCTTTTCTGATACCGTCAGGTAGAAAACAAGTATAGAGAAGAGTTGTGTGGTTTGGGACAGGCATGCTTTCCATTGCAATGAAACTTGCAAAGAAAATGTGTTCAGTAGAAAGATTCAGAGGAAGATACCATGAGAACATTATTGGTAATGTCAGGAAGGATGGAGACAATGTACTTTCATATAATGCTTTCTCTGAGTAAAACTATAAAACCCAGGTTAAAAAGAAATATATCTGAAGGCATTGGGGAATTACTGAGGTATTTCAGTGACACAAGGTTGAGAGAAATGCATGTAAAGGCAGAGCGTGCTGAATTGTGCTGCTGTCTGAGTCACGTGTGACTGACCAGGGCAGAGGCTGTTCCTCACTGGCCTATCTGCTTTCCAACAGCTCCAGAGGTCCCTGAGGAGGGCTGCCCCCAGGTTCATCCACCTCAGGGGTGTCCTGCAGAGCCCGCTGGAGAACCTGCCGCAGGGTCTTCCGCCCTTCCTGCCTCCGCTGCCTACAGGAGCCCGCAAAGAAGTAAATGATGGGGTTGGCGCTGCTGTTGACACACATAAAGACTATGGAAAGTATAGGTAAATCACATTCTACTTGAAAACGACGCTTCATCTGTGAATATGAGACCCAGTCAATGCCTAAGGCCACTGCACAGAGGAGGAAGACCAGCACTGTGAGCAGGATGGTCACATACAGCCTGGTCATCCGCATCCGCTGAGAACCACATAGGAATCTGAGGACCAGGGCCAGGCTGGAGCCACAGAGAACCACAAGCAAAACAGTCAGCCATGTGGTTGCAATGATTTTATATGTCTGACATGCATCCTGGTCAAACCTGTACAGAAGCCGACAGACGAAATTCATGGTGATCATCAGCAGGGCCATGGCCCAGAGCAGGCCACACACAACAGCTGACGTGTGTCTCGGGCGGTGGCAGTGGTACCAGATGGGCCACAGGACGGACACACAGCGCTCAGCGCTGATGGCACTCAGCATGCTCAGGCTTGCAATGAAGGGAAAACCCAAAAGATAGCTGAAGACCTTGATAAGGAAGGGATTATCGAAGAACTCAAGGAGTGTATTTATGGATTCTGTCATCAGCAAGCAGAGGTAGAGGAAGTCAGCCCCGGCCAGGTTGAGGATGTAGACGGAGAAGGCGTTCCTGCGCATGCGGAAGCCCAGCAGCCAGAGCACAACGCCGTTTCCCACCAGCCCCACCAGGGCAATGATGTAGGTCACCCAAGGTAATTTCCGAACTGCCAATTCACAAGGTCCATAATAGGTCTCGTTACTTCCATTCCTTGTTGTGAATTCAGTGCTCCAGGCTGGGGTAGTCAACTCCATGCTCAGAAGCGCTGCACTCGAGCCCCTGGGAACACAAACAAGAAATGAGCTCCAAGTGTAAGATCTCTGACTGTCATCACCAACCTCCAGAGTGTGAATGACTGTGTCTGTTTTATAGTGGAGGCAAACAGAGGCACAAGGGATAAATATCCAGTGAGAAGGTGAGGTGTCCTCAAACCTGGGTGCAAACCCAGTTTAAATCTAATCCTGTGCTTTCATTCTTTGTTTGCCTCAAGCTACACTCAAATTAAGCTAATCATCATTTTTAAAAGTTTCATTTGAATTAGATTCTGATTTAAATATTGAGAAAAGTTCTTGAATGTACTCTTTCAGGACTATTTAATAAGGACTTTATTATTGGCTGAATTTTGTCCCTGTAATAATCATATGTTGATGTCCTAACCCCCAGTTAGTCATAATCTTACCTTACAGTATTTGGACATGGGGACTTTAAAGAGGTAATCAACTTTAAAGGAGGCTGTAAGCCTGGACCTTAATCCAACAGGACTTATGATCCTAGGGAAGAGGAGATTGGGACATAGACACACAGAGGAAAGACTACATGAAGATGGAGAGAGAATAACACGTGGTCCAACCCTGTCTACACCTCCATCTCAAGACTTCTAGTCTCCAGAGTTGTGATAAAATGAACTTGTGTTGTTGAATCTACCCAGTCTGTGCTGCTGAGTTACGGCTGTCCTAGCAAACTAATAGAGACATGCTATGTATCTGCACTATGTCAGGCATTTGAACTTCAGTGTGAATAACACTAGACCATAGTCTTTTGGGGTGTATCCTCAAGGATCTGTGTGTAAAGTTAATAGAGCCTGAAAAGGGAAGAGCCCTGAAGGAGTTTCCAGCTGTAAAGAGTCTGCTGAAATCCTAGTAAACCATCCATAGAGAAACTGATCAATGGAGCAAGCATCTTAGAATCAGATAGAAATGCATATAGGAATTTAGTATATGATAAAGGTTGCATGTGACTGTCATGGGAAAAACATGTAAAGGAGCAACTGTGGGGAAGGAGGGAAACCAGGCGGGTACAGTGTCCCAGGAACCCAAGTGATGGAGTCATTGGTCAGTAATTAGTGTCAGTTACAGTTGAGTGGTCAAGAAATTGACTCTTGGCTTAGCAATGTGGAATCATTGGTGATCTTGTCAAAGTGGTGGCAGAGGAAGAATGGCCTGAAGACTAAGTGAAACAGGTGTGGGAGAGAAGGGCACGTGGTGTGATGGGAGCCCAGGACACTCAGACATCAACTGAAACACCACCCGGGACAAGAAAATAGTGAAGGCAGTAGGCTGCAGGGCACGTTATTGGACAAACAATCAATAGTAATAAGGTCAAAAAGAAAGACATTTTTGGCATGGCATGAAATACAGTACTCAAAATATTAAATATTGGGAAAATATTGGTAACATATCAGAGCCAAAGTGCCAACTTATTTATTTATAAAAGTTTCTCTAAAATGATTTAAAATTGAAAAAGTCAATGAGAAAATGACTTAGGTCATGAATTTCTAATTTCTTGAAAATAAAAACGGCTACTAAACAAATGGAAGGATAAGAAACCCAAGTGTAATAAAAAACATGAATTAAAATTACACAGAATTATATTTAACTTATTCCCATATAAAAGCCCAAGAGGTTTGATAGTGTGCTGTGTGGAGATGCTGGGGACCAGGCAATTTCACTCCTGTCTGGTGGGAGTGCAGATGTATACATCCTTTAGGGAAGGCAATTTGCAACATATACAAACATACAAAGTATCATACTTTTCTCCCTGTAACTTCTAATATCAGAATTTATCCCAGACATATACTTGTGTATGTTCAAGGGACATATGTACAGAGTCAATGAATGTAGCATTACTTGCAATAAAACATTGTATCCAACTAAAATGGCCATTGATACTGTATAAATAATGGTCCATATATCGAATACTCTGTAGCTGTATGAAAAGAACAACAACCTGACATGAAAGGACCTCTAAGATAGGTTAAATAAAAGTGATCCAGACTAATGTGTATTTTATATGAGAGAGACTATATATGTGTTTGTGTATATATACATATATATGTGTGTATGCACACATATGTCTACAGTTGTTTCAGCATTAAACATGGTGGAGGAACGTGGAGATGAGATGCAAAAAGTTGGTGAGTTTCTTCAGGGAACTCGGAATGTGGCAGCTGAGAAAGAGAAAGTCGGCCCCAGCCAGGTCTGTGCTGTAGACGGAGAAGGTTTCCTGCTCATGCGGAGTCCAGGAGCCAGAGCACAGTGTGTTTCCTGCCAGCCTGGCCAGGGCCATGGTGACTTGCCCAGCAAGTTCGGGATCAGGGTCATCAAGTCACAGGCTAGTGGAGGGTTCTTTTCTCTCCCATCAGTTGGCGGGAGTTCTGTCCCCGAGGATGGTATGGTTGCATCCATGCTCAGGAACCCTCCACTGGTACCCTGGGAGCAGAAAGAGACTTGGGCACCAACTGTGTGATCTCTGATTCTCAACACCACCTGCAGTGCTGTAGTTACTATCCCTGTGTCACAGAGGAGAGAAGCAGAGTCTTGGAAAGAATAGGAGTTAATTGAAGACTTAGGAATCCTGGGAGCTGGATTCAAGCACAGTTCTCACTGATTCTAAAGCCTGTGCTCTTTCTACTGCAACACCTGTCCTCTCCTGATATAGGACTATTCTAAAGTGCAAACCCTCCTATTTACTCTCCCAACCATGTCCTGCAGACTTGTCCATAGCAAGCAGGAGGATTCCATCTGTGCAGGCCATCTGGGACAGCAACAGGCCTCTGAACCCAGATTTCCCTCTGTCCTGGGAACAACAGTTTCCTCTCAGGGGCAGGAAGTAGAAGCCTCAGGCATGACCCATGGGCCACTATTCTTTGCAGTGGCCTTTTTCACCAGAGAGAATGAAGACTATCTTTAAAGACTTGAGAGGAAAGTGACTTCTGCTGGGACAGGTGTGAGGATGGCCAGGTCTCTTAAATGCCTCAGTGTGTCAGCCTGTGGGGATAGGGTGCACTTTTCTCTTGTCCTTTGCTGTGCCCTAAATGCCTAGCTTCGAGTTGGGGACACAGTGGATATTGCAAAAACCTGTAATCAACAAATGAATAAGTGAATGAATGGGTATCTAAGTGTAGTGGAAGATTTGGGTTAAATGTAAAATAAAAGAAATTAAAGTTACTAGAAAGACACATGTATAGTGGCAAAGATAGTTTCATTCATCTTTTTCCCCTCTATGGAAAGCTCTGTCATTATTGAAATAATTATGTACTGTATTCATAGTAGTTATTATATAATAATTTTATAACCATTCTGTATATAGTAGGTGTTATATAATAGGTGACTAATTATAATATTTATTAGAGGCAACTAATGATGGCCAAGGTCATGCCTCCAAGTCAGGGAGGGTCTGTAGTACCTAAAGGAATTTAAGTATACAGTTTTGGTTTTGGCCATAGATTTTGTGCTATGGCATTGCCAGATACACACAAAGGAAAACTTTTAGAAAAAAAGCAAGGAAATCAGTGAAATCTGGATTACTAACAGCTGTTTAGCTTTGAGAAACATGCATGTGTCCCAACTTGATTCCCAAATTAAGGAAAACAGCAGATTCCTCAGCATAACAGCAAATTAGTACATTTGGGATGACGAAGAGACTATGGTGACAGTAAAGAGGAACAGCCCCACGTGACAGCACTCAGGTGTCCCACAGTCAAGCCTGTCAGCCCCCGAAGTTGCCAAGAAGGAACTTCATGTCTCTTGTCTTTCCTGCTGGAGCCTCCGTGGCTCCCTGAATACTCCTCTCCCAGGGGAGTTATGTGAATGTGGACTAAGAGGAAAAGCACAGCAATGGCTGTTGAAATAAGTTCACCATAAGCTCTAGCTTTTTTTCCCATTTTTTCTGCTGAAAAGGGCAAGCTGACCTTTGTGCTGAAGGAGGTGGCAAATTGGGCTCTACCATTGACAACTGCTAGAGGGTGCTACTCTGCCCTGGAGAGGTGCCTGCAGTAGGTGGCAGAAGCCTGGTGCCTAAGTGAGGCTTATCAAAATGCTGCAGGCCCTGTGATTTCCTGTACAGGGACCTGCTGGCCAATGAGAGTGTTGAGTTGTTTGAGTAATGACCTGTCACGAGATGTTACTCTACATTTGGTGTCACTCTACTCTTATCTTTCAACCTCTGCTCATCCCCACTCCCATCTGGTCCCTCTCCCTGTAAATGATTGTTGTTTTGGAGCCTTTTGCTGCCAACTGTGTGCAGGAGCAGCCATGCTAAGCAATGTGAGCCTGTGCTGGGAGGCTTTATAACTAAGAAACAAGCACACCCTCCTCAGTGTCTTTCACAGTCCTCGTTGGCCTATCCCACACCTACCCTTTTTTTTTTTTTATCAAAGTAATAATGTGTGCATTTTTACAATTTCTTTTTAAAGGCATGGAAGTGTACCAGATAAAAGGTGAAAGTCTTCCTGAATCCTATTCTCTGGAAGCAACAACTCGTTATAGTTTTTGTTCTTAAATCTTTCATTAATTATGGATGTAGCTTTGCACATTAAATTTTTATTACTATTTTAAAAAGTTTATTTGTGTTAGCAACTGAACAAATTGACCCCTCTTCTGAGGTATAAAGAAGTCAGCCCTCATACCAGCCGACACTCAGCTATCTAGGAACAGGCATGGAGTGTGATATAAATGAATTTAAGCAGGTGGGGTTTTGTCTGGCACGTTGGCAGAGGAGAATGTGGCAGGGGGTGGAGGGCTTGTGCAGGGTAGTGATTACAATGGATCTTGGCAAGGATTGAAGTAGGAAGTGGTGGTCAAAGAGCCATGCTTGGTCAAGATACTAAAGGTGAGAATGGTGTGGAAGAGTCTGCCGAGTTGAGGCACTAGGAAAAATTAGTATAAAATCAGAAGTAAGGGTCAAGCAATCTGATCTTGAAATAGACTTTGGAGGTGATGTCATTGTGGGTGATGACAAGATCCTAGAGTGGATGGTTTAAACAGGATGGATGTGACAGGGTTAAAGGTAGGAGATGTTTAGAATATGGAGAAGTGAGGATGTTGGATTGACCATGGCCACAGATATTGGAGTCATCAAGAATGAGGACAGGGAGAGGGAGACAAGATGGCAAAATAAAGATATAGCTTGTCAGAATGTCCAGGCTGAAGGGTGGAAGGTTGGACTAAGGAGAGCAGAGAACAGTTGTGGCCTGGATGTGGATCATAGGCAGAGATAGCAGGGGCATCTGGAGACCCCACCAAGAAGAGCTCCAAAGCTGAGAGAGAGGGAGACGATAGAGGACAGGCAGTGAACGGTGGTAATGGCACTCAGCACGCTCAGTCCTGCAAGGTAGGAAAAGTGCATCATGGAGATTAAGACCTTGCTCATTAAACTCAATGTGCCAATGTGTTTCTTCTGGACATTGATAGTGTTGAAGCAGAGGAAGAGGAAGTCGGGCCCAGCCAGGTTGAGGATGTAGACAGAGATGGCATTCCTTCACATGCAGAAGCCCATCAGCCAGAGCACAACTTTGTCTCCCAGGAGCTCGACCAGGGCAATGAAGATCACCAGCACGACTGGAATCAGGGTTGTCTTGTAACAAGGTATAGGAGGGGCCTCATCACTTCCATTCCTTGGTGTGAGTTCTGTGCTCTGGGCTGGAATGGTGTGACCCATGCTCAGAAACCCTCCACCAGTGTCTCTGGCAACACAAGATTTGAGCAAAAACCGTACAATCTCTGATTCTCAGGACCACCTATAATGTGTGAATCACTGTCTCCAGAAGAGGGGAACAGAGGTTTGCAGAGAATAAATAATCAAACAAAATGAGGAGTGTTCTCAAACCTGGATTCATTCAAATTCTAGCTGACTAAAGCCAGAACTCTCTCTATGGTAACACTGGTCTTCTACTGACATGGGAACATTCTGTGATGGAAACACATCCATACATCAGGATAGGAGTATGAGCCTAAGCATTACTCTGTCCTGAGCCATAAATTTTCTCCTAGTGCAGGAATTCAAAAAGACATAGAGGTGATTGTGACACCCCCATGACTAAGAGTGGTCCATCCATAGAGGAAAGAGAAGACCATATATTAGGGACATGAGGGAATGAAACCTCTTGCTAGGACAGGCATGAGGATGTATAGGCCCAGTAGGTTAGAAATCGCTCAGTGTGTTAGCTATTGAGGACAGGTGCACTTTTTATGTGTCTAGTGCTGGCTCTGTGTACAGCACACTGTGTTATCAATAAATATTTATTCAATGAGTGAATGTATGTATGAGGAGCCTAATGGTAGTGGTACATTTGTGATATATAGAAAATAAAAATGGAACAGAGAATGAAAGGCATTAGAACACACATGTATAAAGAGATGAAGAAAATTTCGTACATCAGAATTCTTTTTATGGAAAGCTCCGTGTTTTTAGAAGAATTACTTATGTGCGCTCAAATATCTGAAGTGGACTGCTGAGTGCCTGTGAAGTGAGAACTTAGTATGGGTTTGTTGAGCACCTAGAATTGCTTTGGTCCACAGTGTGGGGGTAGGTGCAGGTCTGAGGTGAATTGCTCATCAATGCAGAGGAAGGAGTAAGTGAGAGTGAGGTCTCAGTGCCACTGATGGAGGGATCCGAAGTGTAAAAACATCTATGGAGAGCTAGTAAGGGTGTCCGGGGTGTGTACCATATACACCTTCTCCATTCTCTCTCCTGGGAGATCTTTAGCAGAGTGTTCTCTTCTGATGAAAGCTTTTCTGTGAGAGCAGTGTATGGGGAGAAGTAGAAAACGTTCCAGGCTTGGAATTTTAAGGGAGATGGGCTTTCAGATTTCAGCTGAAGAAAGAGGACGAGCTCACATCCAGGTGAATAACAGCAGCCGATTTAGAGTTATTATGTATTGTTTCTTTTAATCCTCTCTCAAGCCCATGACGTAAAAATTAGTATTTTTTTTCATACTGCAGAGGATGATATTGGAGCACAGAAAGGATGAGCTATTTGTCTCTGGCCTCACACAGTGTGAATTTGAACCCAGCCAGGTTGCCTCAGAGTCCATCCTTTTAATCAGACTTTGGACACATGAATGCTATGTGTTTATTAGACATCTGTGGACCCCAGCCCCTGGGTGCAGTCCTACTAGTCTGTGCTCTTTTAGATACTGGGTTTGCTTCACCACCTGAACTCTGCCTCCTCATCCTCCACCCAATCCATGGAAAAGTTGTCTTCCATGAATCCGGTCTCTGGTGCCAAAAAGGTTGGGGAATGCTGAAAAAAATCAGAGGAATTATTCCCAAGTTATACCCAAGTTGGCAGTCAACATTGTGGATTGGGAAAAAAGCTCATCTCAGCAATCTCCAGATAGAAAGAGAGAGAGAAGTCAATCATATAGGAAACAAAATATAGTCAAGTAAAAATAGAGTGAGTGAATGATAATTATGAGCAGATACCAGAATTCCGGAGTCCTTTTCTGCTTTACCGAGGCAGCCTTTGCTCTGGACTCCTGAAGACTCACAGGGAGGGAGACCTCCCAGTGGGAAGGAAACGTGTCTCTCTGCTGGGTGCAGGGAGGCGTCAGGACTGAAGGCATCATCATGAGCTCTCTCAGAGAACCTATCTCCCTCAGTCTCAGTTGACCAGAAAAGGAAATGGGAGGAAAATCAGAACCTGTGTTATCCCCACTAAGGGCTCTTCCCAGTTGGTACATTTTATTTAGTGTGATGCATCTTTCTTTCTCGTCAACCTAAGGCTCCTTAGGACTAGTCCATGTTGCTCCATAGTGTGAACAACATTTAGCGTGTGTTCCCCAGAATCTAGCTATTCTAATATCTTCATTTAACATAAAAGGAAGCTGAGGGGTAAAGAGACAAAGGCTTTTCCTGGGCTCACACCAGGAAGAGCAGGCTCAGGACCAGCTTCTGATCTCTGGAGTTCCCCACGGTTCTCTGCTCCACCATTCAGTGTTTCTGAGGAGCTCTCAAAAAACTTTCACATGAGTGCAGAACCTGAGAGCCGATCAGGGGCTGTAGAGACTGCTAGTTTCCCCCAATCTCCATTCTCCTCTTCTATCGTATAATAATTCTGAGTTTCTAAAGGGGCAAAAGGACTCCCATCCCAGTTTTTCTTGATCCTTTATGACACCGTGTAACTAGCTTTTGGCAGTGGGAGGTGAGAGGAAGTTGGGTAACCACTCCTGGCACGTGGGATTAACAGAAGGAGCAGAGCCTCCCTTCCCTGTCTTCCTCCTTCATCACTCTGGATGCTGATGTGGCTGAAGCCATGGAGCATTATGAAGATGAGAGCATCTGTATTAGGGATTGGGAGCAAAAATCCTTGGAGAGCTAATGTATGATGCCTTAGTGTCCCAACTCAGGTCTAGAATAGCTTCATCCCTGACTGTGAGCAGAGGGTTTGTTCAGGACTGCAGATGTTCTATCTCCTTATATGAAATGCAACAGTGTTGGCAAGTAAATCACACACATCTCCTATACACTTTAAAACATTTGTAGATTACTAGTAATATCTACTTCAATGAAAATGGTATGTAAATTATCATTATATGTATTATTTAGGAAATAATAACAAGAAAAATGTCAGTACGTTTTCAATACAGACACAACCACCCTTTTTTTCCCCAAATATTTTCAATCCATGGTCAGTTGAATCTGTGGATGTAGAACCCACTGATAGGTAGGGCCGGCTGTTCATTTTTGTTTAGAGTATTTCTATTAAAGCAGCCAAACTTATATTCTAACCAAAAGGAGTATGTCTTCTCTTTTTACAATTACATTTCTTTTACTAGTCATTTTTGATGAAAGTAGGTATGTCTCCATAAAAATGACACGGGAGAAAGAAGGCACAAACAGAAAATAAGTGTTCTCTGTTTGTGGCTCATGATGGATAGGGTGAATATGAGACATGATTCAATGACATTTAGACAGAGGAAACCCCAGGAAGTAGGAGGACATAAGCAGGCGTGAGGCTTAGTCTCATTTGCCACAAGGATTTGCTTTCTATCCTTCTGTGGTGTTTGTGACATCTGTAGGGGGTGGCTTCTATGTACTTCATTGGTGCTACCCTCTTCCTTCTGGTTTCTGGTTGAATTGATCATCTGGGAGACCCTAATAGGAGACTTCAGGGCAGGAGGAGAGTGATTTGGGATTTGCACCTCCTAGCTCTCTGCCTGTTTGGCTATGTACTGGAATTGGCAGTGCTTCTCCAACTGCCTGGTCTCCTCTCCTAGCTCTACAGCTACAGCCATGGCTGTCCTCTTAATGGTCACTGCTCCTCCCTTGTCATTTTAAGACAATAGATGTAAATAGTGCTTTGCTGGTGCTGACTTAGGTTGGTTCCCCATGCAGTGCCACTTTCCCTTAAACCTGCCTATCTTTGTTGACAGTGCCCACATGAAATACTGCCCAATTCCAGCTTGGACCATCTTTGTATTCCTGGGACCTTTCCAAATACAGAAAGAAAAATAACTTTGAAAATCATATAACACAATAAAATCCAGGCTTATAGCATTTGAGCTCTAGGAAGCAATGCCTGTATGTCCCCTTCCTTCTTAAACATAAGTAAAAGGCAAGATTTTTTTCATCACAGCAGATTTTAATGGTTGAGTAAGGGGGGAATATGGGGAAATGGATCAGTGGGAAAAGGTTTGCTCGACACTACTTTTAACTCCCACAGTCTGGACTGCCAGCACCCAGTGTCCAGAAGGAAGCTTCATGTCCCCTGCCTTTTCCTAAAGGAAACTTCATGACACCCTCCGTGCATGTAGCACCCCAAGGTGGGAACACAGAGATATGAATTGAGAGATAAAACTTTCTCTTACCTTGGAAACAAGATAGTTCTTGGTATAAGCCCTTACCTTTTCTCCTTTCTTCTTTATGGAGGTGGAGAACTTCCCCGTGCTAAAAGGGAGAGACTTTCTGGAATTGAGTGAGTCCAGTGGACCCTTCTCTGTCCTTGAATTCAGGAGATGCCTACGGGAGCTGGAGTGAAAGCCAGTGAGCAAGCCAGGCTAAGCAAGATGCTAGGCAGATGTGTGATTTCATGGTGAGGGACTGTAGGCATATCAGAGACCATAGGCATTTGAGAGAGCTCCCTCACTGAGATGTTTTTTGGCCTCTTTCCCATTTCCGCTCTCCTATCAGCCTCTCCCATCCTATTCCTTGTGGTTCACCTCTGTAGGTAATTGATGTTCTGGACCTTTAGTTGCCAATAATGAGTCTATATGTATCAATCTCAAGCAATATGTGCTTACATTTGTGAGGTTTTATCACTAAAGAATCAACTCTATCATAGGGTCATTCATAGCTCACCATAGCCCACCGCATGCTTTTGGGGGTTTCTTTATCATAATAGTAACACATTTACAGTTATACTTTTTCCCCAAATGACAGAGAAATGTATCCAAGGTGAAAATTTCCATTAGTCCCATTCTCCAGAAGCCATAGCTCACTACGGTTTCCATTCTTATTCCTTTTGTTATTACGAGCTCTGTATAATAAACTTATATTTCATTTAAAAATTCACCAGTATGAACAGTGGATCAATTGCTTTCTCTCATAAAATGTGAAGAGTTCAGCAATGTAATGTTTTTCTTCCTCCATCTATTTGAAGAAAGTTGTTATTTTTTATTTTTGTTTGTTGTAGATATTCAAACTTTTATTTTTCATCTTATACTTCCATCTTTGCCTCATGCAACAATTAAGGTACTCATCATTTTTAAAAATGTTATTTGAATGAGTTTCTATTTTGAATATTAAGAAAAGTTCTTTAATGAATTCTTTCAGCAACCATTTAATGAGGATCTTGTTATGGGCTGAATTTTGCCCCTCAAATATTCATACGTCAATGTTTTGACTTCTAATAAGTCAGAATCTTAATGTATAGTATGTGAAGATGGGGGAATTTAAAGGGGTGATTAAGTTTAAATGAGGCTGTTGGCCTGGGCTTTAATCTTCCACGACTCTTGGTCCTGTAAAAGGAGGAGAGTAGGATATCAACACACAGAGGAAAGACCATGTGAAGCCAGTGAGAGGAAAAGACAGCATTCAACCCTGTACACATCTTAATGTGACTTCTAGAGTACAAATTTGTGAGATAATATACTTGTGGTGTGTGTGCAGTAATCTCAAACAAGCTGCCATATAGTCTCTTTTTTTCTTTTCCTTTTTTTATTTCAACATATTATGGGGGTACAAACGTTAAGGTTACATATATTGCCCTTGTCTCCCCTCCCCCTTCGAGTCAGAGCTTCAAGCATGTCCATCCCCCAGACAGTGTGCATCACACTCACTATGTATGTATATACCCATCCCCTTCTCCCTCCTCCCACCTGCTGCACACAGGATGAATGTTTGTTTTTCTTTTTTTCTTAACATTTTGGTTACATTTTATATCTTTGCCTCTCCCTAGCAAGGGTTAGAGGTATGCCCTTCCCCTCCACAATGTTCACCCCATCCCTCAGATGTAGGACTACTGCTCCAAGCCCTGAATCCCTGGTGAACACCACCACTCTTTGAGCATCATAGTGTTAATCAGTCTGTACCATTCGATGGCGAGTATATGTGGAGCCAATTATTCTGATCTTATGTTACCTCACTTTGTATAATGGGCTTAAGCTTAATCCAGGATAATATAAGTGGTGCTAGCTCGCTGTCATTTCTTAGAATAGAGTAATATTCCATTGTGAACATATACCAAATTTTAATTATCCACTCATGAATTGACAGGTACTTGGGTTGCTTCCATGTCCTTGCAATAGTGAATTGTGCTGCCATAAACATTCGGGTGCAGATGTCTTTATAATAGAATGTCTTATATTCTTTTGGATAGATGCCAAACAATGCTATTGCTGGTTTGAATGGTATTTCTATTTTTAGCTGTTTGAGGTATCTCCAAATTCTTTTCCACAAAGGTTGCACTAATTTGCAGTCCCACCAGCAGTGTAAGAGTTTTCCTGTCTCTCCACATCCTCGCCAGCATTTGTTGTTTGGGGATTTCTTGATACAGGCCAATCGCACTGGGGTTAGGTGATATCTCATTGTGGTTTTGATTTGTATTTCTCTAATGATTAGTGATGTTGAGCATTTTTTAATATGTTTGATGGCCATTATTCTGTCTTCTTTAGAAAAGTTTCTGTTCATTTCCGTTGCCCATTTTTTGATGGGGTTGTTTGATTTTTTTCTTGTTAATTCTTTTGAGCTATAGATAGATTCTTATTATCAGACCTTTATTGGAAGTGTAGAGACCAAATCTTGTCTCCCATCCTGTAGGTTGTCTATTTGCTCTAATGATAGTTTCCTTGGCTGTGCAGAAGCTTTTAAATTTTATCAGGTCCCATTTGTTTATTTTTGTTGCTGCAGTGATTGCTTAGGGGGTCTTCTTCAAGAATTCTTTGCCTCGGCCAATGTCTGAGAGGGTTTTCCCCACCTCTTCTAGGACTCTTAAGGTCTCATGCCTTAGTTTTAAATCTGTTATCCATCTTCAGTGGATTTTTGTGAGAGGTGAGAGGTCGTGATCCAGATTCATTGTTCTACATGTAGCTATCCAGTTTTCCCAGCACCATCTATTGAAGAGAGATTTTTTACCCATTGTATATTTTTGTCTGCTTTATCAAAGATTAGGTTACCGTATGCAGATGATTTCATCTCTGGAATCTCAATCCTATTCCAAATATCAATGCCTGTGTTCTTGTGCCAATACCAGGTTGATTTAATTATTATTGCTTTATAGTACAGCTTGAAGTCAGGAATACTAATGCCTCTCAGTTTGTTCTTTTTACTTAAGATTCCTTTGGCTATATGAGGTTTTTTATGGTTCCATACAAAGTGCAGAATTATTTTTTCTAGATCCATAAAGAATGATGGTGGTACTTTGATGGGGATTGCATTAATTCTGTAGATGACTTTAGGTAATATTGAGATTTTAATGATATTGATTCTACCAATCCATGAACAGGTAGATTTTTCCATCTGTTTCCATCTTCTACAATTTCTTTTTTTACTGTTTTGTAGTTCTCCTTGTATAAGTCATTCGTATCTTTTGTTAAATATATTCTTAGATATTTAATTTTCTTTGGGGCTATAGTAAAAGGTATTGCATTTTTTATTTGAGTTTCGGCCTGATGGTTCTTGGCATATATGAATATCTCTCATTTGTGTATATTGATTTTGTAACCTGAGACTTTACCGAATTCATTTATCAAGTCTAGGAGTCTCTTAGATGAATCCATGGGGTTTTCTAGGTATAATATCATATCATCCGCGAAGAGCAAGAGTTTGATCTCATCTGCACCCGCTTGGTTGCCCTTAATATGCCTCTCTTGCCTGATTGCAAAAACTAGGATTTCGAGTACTATGTTGAATTGAAGAGAAGACAGTGGGCATCCTTGTCTAGTTCCAGATTGAACTGGGAATGGTTTCAGTTTTTCCCCATTGAGTATGATGTTGGCCAAGGGTTTGTCATAAATGGATTTGATAAATTTAAGGTATGAGCCATCTATGCCTATTTTGTTAAGAGTGTTTATGATAAAGGTGTGTTGGACTTTGTCAAATGCTTTTTCTGTGTCTATTGACAGAATCATATGGTCTTTGTTCTTGTTTTTATTTATGATGCGGATTGCATTTGTAGATTTCCATATGTGGAACCAGCCTTGCATCCCTGGAATAAAGCCCACCTGGTCATGGTGAATTATTTTTTTGATGTACTGCTGAATTATGTTGGCTAAAATTTTGTTGAGGATCTTTGCATCTATATTCATGAGGGATATTTGTCTATAATTTTCTTTTTCTGTTGTGTCCCCTCCTGGCTTTGGTATCAAGGTGATATTGACTTCATAGAATGAGTTAGGAAGGATACCATCCTTCTCAATGGTGTGGAATAATTTCTGTAGTATAGGTATCAGTTCATCTTTGTATGTTTGGTAAAACTCTGAAGTGTAGCCATCCTGTCTGGGACTTTTCCGTCTGGGGAGGTTGTTAATTACTGCCTCAATTTCTTCCCTTGAGTTTGGTCTATTCAGGTATTCTGTTACCTCCTGGGTGAACTTACGAAGGTTGTATGAATCCAGGAATTTGTCCATTTCTTCTTCACTATTTAGGTTCTTGGAATACAGTTTTTTATAGTAGTCAAACATAATGTTTTGTATTTCTGTGATATCTGTTGTGACCTCTCCTTTTTAATTTCTTATTGAGTTAACTAGAGTCCTTTCCCTTTGGGTTCTTGTCAGTCTAGCAAGAGGGCTATCAATTTTGTTTATCTTTTTAAAAAACCAGCTTCTAGTATCATTGATCTTCTGTATAATTCTATTGTCTCCATTTCATTTAGTTCTGCTTTGATCTAAAATATTTTTTTTCTTCTACTAGGATTGGAATTGGTTTGCTCTTCTTTTTCCCATTCCTGGAGTCTATTCATTAGGTTGTCAGTATCTAATCTTTCTGTTTTTTGGATGTGAGCATTTATATCTATTAGTTTTCCTCTCAGGTATGCCATTGCTGTATTCTACAGGTTTTGGTAAGATGTGCCTCTGTTATCATTTTGTTCAAAGAAACTCCTTATTTCCCTCTGAATTTCCTCCTTGACCCAATAATTCTTCAATGATAAATTGTTTAGTTTCATGACTTTGTGAAGCATTGAGTGTTCTATAGGAATTGAACTCTAGTTTTATATCACTATGGTCAGAGGAGACACATGGTATAATTTCTATTTTTTTGAATTTTTTGAGATGTGATTTGTGGCCTAATATGTGATCAGTATTGGAGAAGGAACCATGGGCAGCTGAGAAAAATGTAAATGCAACTTTATTTGGGTAGAATGTTCTGTAGAGATCTGTCAGACCTATATGACCAAGAGCTTTGTTTAAGCCCATTATTTCTTTGCTTGTTTTCTGTTTGGAGGGTCTATCCAGTTCATTCAGTGGAGTGTTAAAGTCCCCTGCCACTATTAAAAAGTCCCCTGCCACCATAAAAAAACCTCATATAGCTAAAGGAATCTTAAGTAAAAAGAACAAACTGAGAGGCATTAGTATTCCTGACTTCAAGCTATACTATAAAGCAATAATAATTAAATCAACCTGGTATTGGCACAAGAACACAGGCATTGATATTTGGAATAGGATTGAGATTCCAAAGATGAAATCATCTGCATATGGTAACCTAATCTTTGATAAAGCAGACAAAAATATACAATGGGGAAAAAAATCTCTCTTCAACAGATGGTGCTGGGAAAACTAGATAGCTACATGTAGAACAGTGAATCTGGATCACAACCTCTCACCTCTCACAAAAATCCACTGAAGATGGATAACAGATTTAAAACTAAGGCATGAGACCTTAAGAGTATTGTTTAACATGCTTTTTAGATCATACAAGATTTGCTTTATGTAATTAGGTGCTCCTGCATTCAGTGCATACATATTAAGAATTGTTAAATATTCTTGTTGGATCTTCCCTTTCACCATTATAAAGTGGCCGTCTTTATCCTTTTTTACTTTTGCTATTTTAAAGCTTATGCTATCTGCAAACAGGATAAGTACCCCTGCTTTCTTTTGACTTCCGTTTGCCTGGATAGTAGTTTTCCATCCATTGACCTTCAGCAGGAAGGTATCTTTGTGGGTTAGATGTGTTTCCTATAGAAAGCAGATACTAGGCTTATGGATTTTCATCTACTCTGCCAGTCTATGACTTTTCAGAGGACAGTTTAAACCATTTACATTTATTGAGAGGAGTGGAATTGGAGGAAGATTTCCATTTATATTGTTAGGTGAAGTCGTGTTGCTTTTGATTTTCTCCTCTAGCCATCATGCAGTTCAAGTTCTAGCCTTTAATTCTTTGAAGATTTTACTGTGAGGAGTGTCTATTACCCTGTTCAGTGTGGAAGGCAGATCCGAGAACTTCCTGTAGGGCTGGTCTGGACTTTGCAAATTCCTTCAGTGATTGCTTGTCTGAGAAGGACTTTATCTCTCCCTCATAGATGAAACTTAATTTTGCCGGATAAAGAATTCTAGGTTCGGGGGGAAAACATGGCGGAGTAGGGGGGCTCTCCTGGCTCTCTGCTCCCAGAGCGAAAAGTGAAGAAAGCGGATAGCCACACGCGAGCGATCTGCACTTCCACAGCACCAGCTTCGCAAGCCTGCAGACATCCACCAGGAAACGGAGGGATAAGACCATTTACAGCCTAAAGCAAAGGTGAATCAATTATTCTTCCGTAAAAATCGGGGATTCGGAGGCACACAACAGGGAGGGAGCGAGGCGCAGTTTAAGCCGCTGCCGGCTGGCAGTGGCGCCAGCCCTACCTGGAGCTGAGCAACACCCCCTCCTACACCGAGCTCCACTCCCACGAAGGCCGGGAGGTGCCTGAAGTTGGTGAGAAGTGGCAGCGTGGGACAAAGCCGTGTGGAGAGGAGACTAGAGCAGGGAACACTGAGTTCTCCAGAGCACACAGCAGCGGCAGTATAAGGAGGGGGAGGGTCCGAGCCCAGCAACCCCTCTCCGAGCAGCAGGAACCAGAGCCCACTGGGGCATCTCTCTGCAGAACACTCCCAGGTCAAGGTTAAGGGGAGTTTACACAGAAGGAGGCTTTGACTTTGGATATAGAGGAGGTTTGGGACAGCACTGAGAGGCCAGAGTGTGCTAAGTTAGACTCCTTGATCCATTAGGACCCCCCTCCCTCTGCCCCTCCGGCACCACTCCCTCCTCCGCTGCTCCCGCCTCCGCATTCCAGCGCTGACTTGGCATTCCAGCGCTGACCTGGGCTCAGGGTTTGGAGGGGGGGCGCAGAGAGAGCACTGGTACGCGCCCCTGCTCCACCAACTTGATATTGGATGGTCACTTGCTGCACAAGTGGCACTGACTCTGAACTCAGAGAGTGGACCCTGCCTGGACAGGGCAGTACTACAGGGGAGGTTGCCCTTGGTAGATTTAAGGCAGAGAAACATTGTCTTCTACACTCTCCTGCGACCCAGAGCCCCGCCCTGGACTCCAAAGTCTCTGTCCCAGCCTTGGGGGCGGAGCTGAGATAGAAACTGTTCTCATTCCTGCCGCTTATCTCCACCTGTGTAATTAAGGAACCAGAAGACAGGGACTGGTGGGTCCCAGGGCCTGCCTGCCCGCTCCTGGTTGGTCTCTCCCTACACAGGTCTCCCGTGCTCTGTGTCCTGAGTGCGGAACCCGTCTGGGCAGACTGCCTTTAGTGGTTACTAGGCAGAGATACTTTACGACCCCCACATCCGGGATTTGGGGCTAGGTCCTTGGCTCCAAAGTTTGTATCCCCACCTTGAGGGCGGAGCCGAGATAGAGACTGTTCCTGTTCCTGCCGCTTATCTACACCTGTGGAATTAAAGAGACAGAAGACAGGGCTTGTGGCTGAGTCTTTGGCTCCAAAGTCTCTGTCCCTGCCTTGGGGGCGGAGCTGAGGTCTACCGCACTCGGTGTCCAGGCCCTGGAGTTTGATTGGGCAGGGCCGAGTCTCGTAGGAGGCTGCCCTTGGTGGATATAAGGCAGAGAGATTTTACGACCTACACAATCTGGTGACTTGCAGCTGGGCCTTTGTCTCCAAAGTTTCTAGCCCTGCCTTGGGGGTGGAGCTGAGATAGGAACTGCTCCAGTTCCTGCCATCTATCTCCACCTGTGTAATTAAGGAGGCAGAAGACGGGAGGCCGCCATCTATCTCCACCTGTGTAATTAAGGAGGCAGAAGATGGGAGGCCGCCGGAGCAACCCGGAGACCAGCAGGAAGGGTAGGTGATTCGGCTGTTTCCCGTCCACTGCATCTCGGACTGCTGGCAAGCTCCCCAGCGGGTAGAGAGACCTGCAGACACCAGCCCAGTGGCGGCCACCGCAAGTGAGCAACACCACCTACTGGCTCAGAAACTAAACAAGACGTGTGAATACCCAAACGAAAACCTAAAGGAAAGAAACAACAACTGATCGACATGGGAAGAAATCAGCGAAGGAACTCCGGAAATATGAAGAAACAAACGGAAAACACACCCCCAAAAAGGAGCACCAGCCCCTTAGAAACAGACAATAACCAACACCTGGGAACCAAAATGACAGAAGAGGAATTTCGTATGTGGATCATAAGAACACTCACTGTCCTGCAAGAACAACTCAATAACCAACATAAAGAAACCACAAAAAGCCTCCAGGATATGGAGCAAAGGTTCACTAAAGAGATCGAAACAATGAAGAAAACTTTAACTGAAGTCCTGGAGATGAAGAATCAACTCAGGG